>CAIGRO010185412.1:0-12476 GCA_903798355.1 Fraxinus baroniana
AACGACCCTTTTAGTCTTGCTATTGAACTTTTTGGTTTTTGGAATGAGATAACATTGTTATTTTTGCAGTCTAGTGGTAATTTAAGTTTTCTTTGAATTTTTTGATTGAAAATTATAAATTATAAATAATTTTTAGTTAAAGTTTAATTTAAATTTTAATTGCACACAATTATTTAGAACTCACTCACTATCCACATTTTATGGGACCAGTTGCTTGTCTCATTATAATAAGAAATCCAAACACATGATATGTCATCTTTGATTTAAATTTGTTTGTTGATTTCAAGTCTTCCTCTGCATAACTAATGATCGATAAAACGAAAGACTTGATATCTAAAGTGGTGAATCATTTATCGTTCGCTTGAATAACTATGCTAGGCAAGTACTAAACAATGTGCAACTTGTGGGTTCTAGCTTAACTCTTGCATTCATGTGGTTGAGATCCCTATTTGAATCCTAATTTTTGAAAATATTTGGTTACAAGTTTTGAGGTTGAAGAATACGTGGTTAAAGTTAGGAATTTTTTTTTTTTTTTTTAAATTAAGTGAAAATTTATTTTATTGAAATAATATAGAATTAAAAGTGAATTTGATAAAAATAAATTTTAGAAAAAATTGCAGCAGTGGTACCAAATCTTTCATTTGTACCACCCACGGTATCAAATCTTTTAAAATGTTGTAGCTAGAGTCCAAGTGGATGAAAACTATTAAATTCACTGTTAATTGACCAAAACTCAAAAGTTTGACCAAATGTTGACATTTGGTCAAATTTTTTGATTATTGGTCAACTAACAATTTTCATCCACTTGGACTCTATTTGCGATATTTTGAAAGATTTGGTACCGCGATTGACACAAATAAAAGGTTTGAAAAATTTTTGCTACTTAATGAAATGTTTAACACTGTTGGTGCAATTTTCCCTAAATTTTAGACGAGATAGTGCAAGCATGTGTCAAATTGGCTTATTCGTTACACTTGTTGTCCCACATGCTTCGAAAACTCTAGATTACATATACATTACTCAATTCATCTCCATCAAGGGATGAAAAACTGTAGAGTGTATTTGGATATTTCTGTACACATCAGGATTCATTCATCCAGTCTCCACATGACATCCAATAATAACTTTTAAGAGTGGGTTTTCTGCGACGAATCGAGGGTTCTTCCATTAACTTCACTATTCTGCAAAATTATTTGTTGAATCTCTTATACATATCTGTAATATTAGCATCAAATTCAAATAATCTTGAAGAAAAATGGTGGAAAAGAAGCTTTTCAAGACGAAGCTATGTATGTTGTACCAGAAAGGTCGCTGCAATCGCCAGTATTGTAACTATGCACACGGCAACGCGGAGCTCCGCCGCTCCTTCGATGGTAATTTTTATAATATTTTTTTCTCTTTAAAATAGACTCATTTATCATCTCTACAACAGTTCATTTATTGGATAGGATTCGATTCCTTTTAAGTAACGTTTTATGCTTCTTTTGCCTTTTCCTGCAAGCTCATAAATTTATTATTTGATTTCATACTATGAGTTATTTTTGAGAAATATAAGTGACATGTGAATCAAGGAAAATAAATGGATAGAAAAATAATGAACAAGGACAGCAATATTACTTTTAATTGGTCAGGATTTAATTAATACATTTTTATTTTTATGCCTCTTTTATTGTGATTTCCACTTAATTTGTGAAATTTGTGAGCCTTGCAAAACCGGGGATCATGTGGGTAAATTTTTTATTATTGTTGCAATTTAGTAGTTTATTGTTTCAATTTAGTAGTTTATTGTAATCCATGTTCATTTTTTCTTTTTGCTATATTCAGTCAAATTTTTGAAATCCAAGTGACACGTGAGTCGAGGAAAATAGATAGATAGTAAAAATGTAATATTTCTTCTATTTGGTTAGGATTTAATTAATACATTTAGTTTTATGTGTCATTTACTGTGATTTCCAGCAAATTTATGTAATTCATGACCGTATTAGATAAATTGTTGTTGTATTTCATTATCCTACTTCAAATAGCAACTTACTGCTTATCAACTTAAATCTCCGTCCAAGGGTGGATGCAAATTCGAAGTTGGGCTGTCTGGGCTGGCAAAACAAAGTAATTCCATGCTTAACATAATTAAGATATGAATTATTTTTCGACAAGATCATACATGCACTATATTGACCAGCCCAATTTAAGCCCAAGCTCGTGCAGATTTGTGGGCTAAACGTGGCTGAGCATCTTCAGTTTTTTGGAGTTGAGCGTGCTTGGACATTCTGTTAGTGTCTTTTAATTGGTGGACTGTGCTCACCCCGCTTAAACCCAGCTCGCTTATTGACACTCTTAATTGTGAAACTATGTAGTTCTTAGAGCATAGTATAGCTTTCAGAGAATTATGATGAGTTTTTATCTATTGGCTTCCACACTGGGTCGCTTAATCGAGCTTGTTGTTCAAGTTAACATCACTCATAGTCAGTGGGGTTTTTTCTTATCATCATGAAGAATTGTGGATCGTGCATGATAGTTCTCCTTTCTATAGCTTGGCAGGATATTTTCATCTCATACAGCGTGGAAACATTGCAAAATTTTCTACTGATTTGGGTTTTTTGGACCAATATCAAGTGCATATTGACTGACCATCTCTTATCAGAATGGATTATGCTGGTTTATTTATCTTTCTGCTGCTTGTGCTATTGTTTCTCGGCTTCTTGGTTTATCCTATTGCATCTTGAAACAGCAGTATTATATAAGGATCATAATTAGGTTTCTGTGGATGCAATCTCATCTATCTACATAGTTCACTGGCTGATTTGATGACCTATCCGAATGCTTTATCCTTAAGTTCTGCAGTTTGTATATCAAGAATGTGGTATTCTCTTCATGTGAATGATACTGGAAAGGGACCTCTTGGCTGAGAATTGTATTCCAGAAGGCTATATATCCCATGTCGAATGGATAGTTATTAATTTGATATGGGCATGAGAAGCAATCTGCACTATAGCATTATATTCTTATCGAAGAAGTGGCAACTGATGTCTGCTGTCTTTTATAAGTTGCTTCCGTGATCCTTGAAGCGTACTCTCTATAATAAAAGCTCAAACACTGGTATATCTTTATCTATTCAATATATGAGAGCTGAAATTTCTATGGCTCTAGTGGAATTCACAAGATGGCTGTCTAATTATTCACAATTATCTTACACGTTCCTTGATATGGTAAGCTAACTTCAAGTTGATTGTTGGGTGATGGCTCCCTGCTCTTTACCATTTTCAAGTAATGACTCCGCCCATCCCATGGAAATATTTCTGTTTCAAATCGCAGGTAGGCAGGATGATCGAGGTAGAGACCTGAGAGAAAGGCTTGACAGAAGGCACTCTCCACCGTGTAGATACTCACCAGAGAGAGATACAAGAGCAAGACATGCGTCTCATGGTAAGATGTTGATCTTTATATTTGATTTTTTCTGTGTTGTTGTTTCCTTAACAGCCATCATTTTATATTGATTTCCTTTGGATATTTGTTCTAATTTAATTTTTAGGAGACAGTCCTCGTTCTCTTGGAAAAAGGAGGTAAGTTTGTCAACAGAACTTCTCCCCCTCTCTTGGTTTTTTGATGATATTTGAGCATCCATTATTCATATAGTGTATTCTACGAAGCACGGATACAAGCACAGGACACGGATAGGCTGTCATTTACATTTTTTCGCCCTTTTCAGATTCTAGACCTTTTTGCTATTTTCTTTAAAAATATGAATTCGGATAGTCACTAAAATAAAACATTTAATGGGAGAAAGAAGTTCGTGAAATATGATGATGATTAAAGCATTATATTTACTCTGATTCTCTGCTATCATCTGCAAATGTATGCCATGTTGCCGTGGCAGAAAGCAAATGGGGAGACAGCAGGTAGATGGCCATAGCGATCATTCTGGAGGCTTCAAAATGTCAGATGGAACTGAAGATCAAATCAGAGATAAAAGGCAGACATCCTCTGATTCCAAAAATCTTCTTGATGACCAGGTTTGAGTCTTTTGCAGTTCATAGAAATACCGTATTACATTTGCATGGAGTCTTCCTTTTCTTGTGGTGGTCCCATCAATGTCATCTTTGTCTTTTTTTGGATGATATGCAGCTGAGGCAGATGCAATCTGATATCAAAAAGCTGGATAATGAAAAACAACAGCTGGAGGTTAGTTTCCTTTCTTTGCAGTTGCAGCAGTATATTAGTTTTTTCGATCTATATTCTGCATTTGTTTTTACTTTCTCTTGCTGTTTATAATTCTTGACTATTTGGATATTCTAATTATCCATTTTTTTGCCTTCTTTTGGGGTCATATGCTTTTATTTTTTATTACGAAATCGAAATATAGATCTCTTCCTTGCCATATTGGTTTCTGGATTTCATATGCAATCTGTTTGAAAAGTTAGTGTCGTACGCTAGTCATTTTGAGTCCATGAAGTCTAATTCTTAGTATTGCTGTGGAGGTGGTTGACTCTGAACCTGATAAGGAAGAGTAACAAAAACCGTGAGATGAAGTTGAAGATGCTGTGTCTTTTTGGGGTATCAAGGATACATGTTTACTTCTTCATCTTCTCCTATTTTACTCTCCTCCCTCCCATTTACCTCCGAGTTCAGTCATCTCGACACTAATCATTCCGAGTTCTGTCAACTCTACACCAATTATTCTTTCAGGGGCCTTTGTGTTTCCATTTAAATGTATGCATATCCAAATGATTCTGAGATCCTGTGGCTGCAATAGTTGCAATAGACCATAAACTACAGTGACGAGTTTTCTAGTGGCTTTGTGTACGTCTGTTTTTTCTATTTATATTTTTTATTGGTTGGATATTTTGGAACTTAGAATTTGAACTATTTTCTTATTTCTTTTTTCTTCTTCCACTTCATCGTTCTCTGCTTGGAAGTTTGGTTTCTTTCTTGAGGTATATTTTACAGTTCATATTCCTTAGATATTACACTTACATTTGGAGCATATCTTTGTGATTGTGGCAAAGATCTTCCTAGAACAGAAAGTTCAAGAAGCTGATAGCCTAAATTTGGAAATTCAGGAGCTTGAAATGCAACTATCCAAAGAAAAAGAGGAGTGCAAAAGGTGCCACTCTTAACTGAGTTTTTCTGTTCTCATATGCTATATGGTCCATTTTCATAATGTCAATGAGCCCCTGTTTGAGCCATGTTATAATTTTAATACATTTTTATCTTTTATCTTTCATCTTTTAAACCACATTCTCCAATAAAATAATATTACATGTAAACCCAAAACTTTTCCTTCTTTTTTAACCCCACATTCTTCAAAAAAAAAAAAATCACTATTCCAAAATACATTTTCACCAAAAACACATTAAAATGGCTCCCAAATAGGAGCTGAATTTGACCTCTTCTATATTTTTTTTCCAGGATTACTTCGAAAATAAAGAAGTTCATCAAAGCACACAGTCGACACTTGCGGCTACAAGAGGAATTGAAGAGGCATGTTTTCGTTTGGATAGTCTCTCCTTTATTTGCATTACGTTAATTTTCTGATTTTCTCGATTAGGTTCCATGATGTCAACCATTCTTAAGGATTTGACTTTGTAGGTCACAGGCTCACCTTAAGAAGCTGGGTGAGCAGCTTGGTTCAGATGCTGCGGGACCTAGTGCTAATGAAGATGATTTAAATATTAACACCATAAGTGACGATGAAACTGCTGATGAGCCTCAAGCAGATGCTTCATCACGCAAGAAAAGAACAAGAGTTCACTTGGAACCTCGTGATATCTCAAATAGAGGTAGTACAGAAACCTGAAATGATAAATAAAGCTCGTTGACATTCATTTATTGATAAATACATACCTAGATAATATTCTATGGTACTATCACATTTTGAGCAGTTACCATACTTAGGAGCAGTTAATGCATATGTTCTCCTTTATGTTTTCGAAATATCATTTAGTCCAGCACTATCCAAGTATGCATCTGGTTTAGAGCCTGTTTGATAGAGATTAAAATCATATTAAAATTGAAAAACTAGCCGTTATTGTTGACTTTTATTAGACGGGTGGATCCAATAACGGCCATATTTTCAATTTTAATTGGATTTTAATTGTTACCAAACAGACTCTTAATCTCTAATCTTCCAAAAAGCTAGCTGTACTTCTGTTTTTATACCAAGACTGAATTGCTTAAAATTGGTGAGTGCTCAAATTGTTCAACCTTCAACTTTGATGAATTTATTTGTTACCAGAAAAAAGTGGAATCAAAAGTCTATTATCTGTATACAAGTATTCTTTAAAAAGAATATACACGATAAACTACTTACAAATCTTTCAACTTTCTGAGGCAAGATCATATATTACATCATATAGCTGTACTGATCTATTAATTTATGCTTCTTTGTTATGTGAATAAGTAAATTTCTAATGGATGTATTTAATACCAGAGAGAAGTGGAATCATTTGCCTATTATCTCTATGCCTATGTGTTTTGTATGCCGAAAGTAGACCATACAAAACATAATTTTAGAGGGAAAGAAGGACATCCCTACTCAAATCATTCCCAAATTTCAGGTTATGATATAAAAATACTGAGGGTTAAATGTTACTTCTTTACTTGGGTCTTTTTACCAAAACTGGGAGTTTTATTTTTTACGTAGGTTTAGTAGTGAAGTTTATTATATAGATTTGTGCATTTTCAAAACCAGAGTCAAATGCTGAAGAGAGAAAAAATTATACAAAGAATTATCCTGCGCAAGAAAGTAAATAGTAAAAAAAATTACTAGGTCTTTTGTGATTGATGGGGGGTGGGGTGGCTATTGCAGCACTGTGAACTTGAGGATTTCAGATTTCCTGGTGGTATTGTTTGATTGCTAACTTAACTTGGTACTGAGTTCCTCAAAACTGACTTCTGATTAGCTCCTGATTGCAAGAACCATTTGTTAATCCGCAACACAGATTTTGTGAGTATTGCTTATTGATATTGCATGGGCAAGATTCAACAAAAAGACAGTTTGTACCAGACTGACTTTGTTGTTTCAGGTCTTAAAGTGAACTGGTTCTGTTTAAGTCTATATATTTCTGTGTCTCTGCAAGTTTACCTTTGAATAAATGGTAATTTCTTTCTTTTTCCTTTTTCTTTTTCTTTTTCTTTCATCTGTTCATTTGGTGGGTAGGGGGAAGCTTCTTGGGTTTTGCATGTGCAATCAATGAGTAGCTGCCCAGAAGTTAATTTGGCCTTATTTTACTTGATACTTTTGGCACTTGTATGCATTAAACTTTGTTTTTTATAGCATGAGGTGTCTTTTTATTTTTGACGTGTATGCTACAATTTGACTCACCGAGAGTTTCGGGACTTTGATGGTTCTTTATTTACTTTCTTCAAGTACTGCTTTGGCATTGATCTGGTGTAACTGTAATATTATGGTTATTGTACATGTATGTTAGCTAATAATTTTTACTTTTCCCAGAAAATTCAACTAAAGGAGATAAATTGGAAAAACTTTCTCGTTTTCATGTGCTTCATCTACAATCAAGCAATAGCAAGGAACCCAAGGCATATGGTGATGCAAATAATGGGCATAAGCCATTAGCATACGGAGAAAAGCCAAGAAAGGGAGTAAACGTTCCTTCTGATACTTCCTTACCTGATAAGGTGCCGTCAACATTCTTCCCCCCTTTTTTCTCCCTACTAGATAATATAATTTTTGATACATGTGAGGAGTGGAATTCATGGATCATAGGATCATCCCAAGGCCCAAAAGGTCCATTGATGACTTTTGCATGCCCTAGGTTGAATTTGACCGGCTTTGTCAATCTATATATATGTAGATGAATAATACTACTTTTTCGAGTGTAGACGATTTTCTGAGCAAAATTTGAAGCAATTCTTTTGAGACAGTAGAATTGTTTGGCTGAATTTCTTGCTAAACGGGCATAAGTTGCTTTCTCTACCATCTATGCTTGTTTTGTTATTGTATTTCATTTTGGGTTAATTTTTAATTTATTAATATTATAGACTTATAGTGCATAGTGTTTGATATATGGTGGCTAAGTTTTCATATATAGGGCTTGTTTGATACCTATTATTTCCAAAATACATTTCTCTCTTCTTTTCAACAACACATTCTTCAATAAAATAATATTACATACAAATTCAAATTTTTTTTTTATTATTTTTCAACCATACATTCTCCATCAATCTTCTATTTCAAAATGTATTTTTGAGAAAAAATGGGACTCAAGCTCTTAGGTAGATTTGGATTTATTAACATTCTTTCACATGGCCATTTTTTAAAACTTAGCCTCTGTTTGAGCCACATTAAATTTTTCATTCTCATTCTTCTACTCATTTTCAACCACACATTATTCAATAAAATAACATTTTTCATCACATCAGTAACTTTCCTTCTTTTTCAACTACACATTTTCCATCAATCTACTATTCCAAAATACATTCTTCCAAAATAATGTGGCTCAAACACACCCTTAGACAGACATGCTGTTACATGGTTGAAGTAGCTAGGTTTTCTCATTTATGTAGAATAATTTTTGTAGCTGATGTTAATAATTGTAACCAAAATGGTTGAAGTGGGACGGAAACTTTTACATAATGTTCCAGTATATTACATGGATTGGAAATTAGAACAATCTTATAACATCTATAACTGCAGAAAATGTATGTATAATTAATATATGTTGGGTTTTTTTGTCAAAACAATTAGTTACTAGGTGTAAGAAATATTAACTTCGTAACATGGAATGGAGTTAGTTCGTGAAGTTTTATCAGTTATTAAGTACTATCATATTACAACACGTTAATTTTAAGAGAATTGATGTTATTTGAGAAATTGAAGGAATGCATTTTGACTCGAAATGGTGGAAACATGGATATAATGCTAGACCTACTACTACAACTGAGACTGTTGGGCCAAAAGGGGAGAAAGAGTGAATAGAGAGAGTTATTCTTTGACCTAACGAGAGAACTGAAAAAGACCATACATGGCGTTCGATTAATCAAGGGCTTTCTCTGTATTATGATACATCTTATGCTCTGATGCTGGCAAAGAACATTAGGGAACTGAGCATCCAGGATCTGGGTTTCTGAAGAAATTTAGGGATGTGGGGGCAGTAATTTCCAGCACTCTCGCTGTTTGTTATTAGGACTCTCAAAGAAAGAAAGTACTGTACCTATTGGACAAAGATGTTAGGTCAGAAAAGCTTTACTAAAAAAGTAAATCAACAGAACTGGCAATATCATTGGAAGGAGATTGCAAACTTTATTTTGATACTTGTATAACAGGTCCTGTAGATGTGATCTCAAGCAAAAGCCTGCATGTTACTTTGAATAGCTTATAATAATTATAGAGAAAGGGCTGGACGTTTAAATTTCCTTTCTAGGAAAAAAGGCTCCTAAGTGTGCAAATCTTATTAATAGTCATTTAACTGAACAAGGCTATATACCCCTTTAGGACATGTAAATTATTATTATTTTCTTCTAACATTCTAAAAATCTCTGCATAAAAGTTGTGTTTTTTGCGTCTCGATCATGTTATTCTGTGAAAACAGTAATTTATTGCATCAGTGGTATAGCCATATGGATAACATCTATGCTAATAGACTGTTTAACCTCGAGATGTAGGTCACTAACTGTATAATTTGTTCTGCATGCTAAAAATGTGTAGTCCAAGGTATCTGAATCTGGCCTACCATTGCCACCAACTGGCATGGCTGCTCATGTTGTTGAAGAAGATGTGGAAGTTGTTGAGGAAAAGGCCCACGTGGTTATAGCTGCTGCTGCTGCTGGAGCCGAGCCAGAAGTTACATTTAAGATCCCGACCTTACCGTTTCTGCTTCCACCGCTGCCTTTGATCCCACAGAATGTTTATATACAGGTTACTTTTAATTCAAAACATAAATGCGTAATATGGTACACACCATACTATGCTTTTTATAGGGTAAAAATGCTGTTGGCCACCTAACTTATAATGAACTTTCGTTTTTAGTCACCCCCATTTTTATGTTGTTTCAATTTGGTAACTAAAGCTGCCACTTTGTTTCAGTTACATCACTAACATTATTCCCGTTAGTATTTTTAACGGTGGGGGTCCTACACGGAGGCTTGATGGCGTTGGAGCCACGTTAAATTCTTACATTTGCAAGTGACAAAAAAATAAATAAATTGATAAGCGTGTTTCAGAAATGCTGTTGACCCTTCGTAGCGTTAAATATTGTTTTCAATCCTAAGATTTGGTGGAAATGCAACTTTTATGCTATTTGCTTATTTGGCTTGGAAGCATTTGAATTCAACTTCAAGGGGCTGCCACATCATGGCCATCATTCTTGTTAGATTGGCTGTTAAGATGAAAGATTGGCTGTTAAGATGATGCAGGGTAGTGATGACTGATGGGTGATGTAACTGAAACAAATCGATAACTAAATTGGCACAGAATTAAGATGAGTGTGACAAATGAAACTAAGTCATACATTGGGTATCCGAGAGTGTTTTTAGACCCTTTTTGTACACATAACATATTCTTGTTGAAGACCTGACAAAAATCAATCTTGCAAAATGTCGTTAAAATTCTTGTAGTGTTTCATTTGGTTGATAATGTCGATGTAAATGCATGCACGACTGGTGTTTCATGGATATGCCTATAAAAACACTTTATGAGCAAAAGATATATAGGGTGAATCTTCGTGGAATATTGATGCTTGATATGTAATCTCTCTTTTAATATTATTGCATTCTTAAGCTGCTTTAAAATTTGATCTGAGATTAGCAGCTTGTTTCATTTGCAGTACATGGGAGATGACGACAATGCAGATATCGATGGACCTGATGAGGAGATGGTAGAAGTGGACATTGTTTGATGTTCATTGTTATTAATTATTATACGATGGTAAATGTATGTGTAACAATAAGTAGACCTAGGGATTTCCTGTCCATATAATGAATTAACATGCGCGGTACAAAGTTGAGTTTCTTACTGATTATCGAAAGTCATTAGAATGTGACCATCTATGTTTTTTATGGGATCTATTTCTTTTGGGCTAATAGTTGATGCGTACTGGTTTGTATTCAAATGAAATTATCAATGTTTTGAAAATTAGACTGGATATCAACTCGGAATAAGTGGAGGGTTAATGGTCAAAAGATCGACCTAAATATTAAAGTAATCAAATAAGTCTAATTTTTAATAACAATTTCATATATAAAAACTAAATGGGTCCAATGTTGAGGAAATTACACACACTCAGCCATTTAGAAGTCACATTTCGTAAGTCAAGAGATCTAGTTTACTATTTCAAATCTCAATGTTTTGCTACACAATTTCAATCCCTAAATTATTTCTACCTCACTCAATTCATACCCATTGCCATTTTCAAAACATAAATCTCCCTCTCATTCCCATCCTCCATCTCCATCTCCCTCTCCCTCTCGCTCCTCTCCCTCTTCTCCCATCATATCTCTCGCGTCTCCCTCAACTTAAATCAATTAATAATTCATCACATCCACGATGCCCCTGCATCACCCCTCATTAAAAAAATTGCGACCTCTCTCTCTCGCCTCTCTCTTCCATCGAAAAACGACAACCATTGATCGTCGTCGGAAACAAACTGTCGTAGTGCGTAGGACCACCGTAGTCATGCACCTGCAGAAAACAGTGTAGTGTAGCCGCTCTAGGACTGCGATGAATATATAATATTTGATGTAAAAGAATCCGTGTTCGATGGTGCTGAGTTCGATGATTAGGTGCGATTGTGTGGTTGGGTGCTATGTGCAGCGGTGATTGTGGAGTGGTGTTGACTAGTGGTTGGGTGAGGTGACGATGGGCTTAGATTGTCCGTGTGGTGGTGGTGGTTGTCTGTAAGATCTGTAAGTGAAGCAGATCTGTATTATGTTTTGGTCAGGAAGAGGTGGTGGTGGTGGTTTTGGCAGCGACGGAGGCGCGATGCTTCTGAGGCAGTGGTGATGTGATGTTGTAAATATTGGTGGTGGTCACAAATTATTTGGTTGTTTGTAACCATTAAATTCATTAATTTGTGATCGATAAACAATATGTGACTAATGAAAAATATAAATTGTGAACAAAAATTAATTTGTGATCTAAATTTGATAATGTGACTATCTACTAAGTTGTGACTTATAATGTTTGTGATTTGTGATCGATAAATAAGTTTTGACGCTTCAATTTCTTTATTTGTGACCGATGAACAATTTGTAACTTATAAAATTTCTGAATTGTGAGCGTAAAATAATTTGTGACCTATAAAATATTCTGATTTGTAACCGTAAAATAATTTGTGATTTATAAAATTTTTGATTTGTGACCGATAAACAAATTGTGACATAAAATTTTTGAATTGTGACCGTAAAATAATTTGTGACATTTCAATTTTTTATTTGTGACCGATGAACAAATTGTGACCAATAAAATTTTTGAATTGTGATCGTAAAATAATTTGTGATATATAAAATTTGTGATTTGTAAC
>CAIGRO010185416.1:0-26853 GCA_903798355.1 Fraxinus baroniana
TATGACATCATTTGGTGTGAATTATGGTAAAGATTTATGCACAATCTATAACGGTATTTATACCTTTAGAATTCAGGGTCAGATATACCATTTTATAAATGAAATTATTCCAAGAAATGATTGTCCTTCTCATTTGCAACTTTAATTTTTTGATACCTATAATGAAGTGTAAAATAGATTAAATCTTAGTGAATAATCCTTACAAGGTTTTTTCAGAAGTTTGGGAACTATTCCTGATTTAGAAAATCATTTTATTCGACTCCAATATAACCCAAGTCATTATCAAAGAATATTTAATACACCCAATGTTTCACAAGTTGCTGCCATTTGGGTTGATCATGATGACTATGATGATGTTCATATGCGTGATATTGTAGTTCATTGTAAAGATGGAAATCACAAAAAAATACAATATTATTATGGATGTTATGACCCATTTCAATACCCATTTCAAAAAAGTGAAATAGGTTGGCACCAAGGTATTCAGTGAATTAATACGGACAAAAAAAAAAAAATCAAGCATTTGCAGAAATGAAGACATTGTTGATGCAATTAACTTTTCTCGTCACTTGAGGAATTAATTGAGAAAGAAATATTATGTTAGTTCATCATGCCTACCATTTTTACTTTAAATTAATTATTTCTAAATATTTTATGTGATTTGTTTTTTTTTTTCTCTTATTATTATGTGAATTATTAACTTTTTGTTTTTAAAAGTTTGGTGATGGAAAATAAGAGAACCAGGATGCAAGTGTTATGTAGAGAATACTATTATTATAAACTACAAATAAGATTATCAACAACTTCAATATTGTTACATCCTAGAAGACTATTACAACAATATGTGTTGAAATGTATGTAAAAATTGAAACATTTAGATTAGATTATTTTCGACATAATCAGAGCGTATTTCGAGCTGAATTGTATGAAGGAATTGTAGATAGTCTTGAAATTGGTAAAAAAAAAAGGTAATAAAATTGGTTGTTTGATCGTTTNGTTACATGGATGCTATGTCTTTAGTCCAAATATTTGGTAAGCCTGATATATTTTTAACAATAACTTGTAATCCAAATTGGTCGAAAATTAAGGAACAATTGAAGTATAATGATGAAGCTCAAAATAGACCTGATTTAATAGCTCGTATTTTTAGATCAAAACTTGAACAATTAAAGGAAGATATTTTGAAAGAAAGAATATTTGGACGGGTTGCCGTACATATATATGTTATAGAATTTCAAAAAAGATGACTCCCACACGTGTATTTTTTACTAATTCTAAAAAATGATTGTAAGATTACATCTCCTAAATTGGTTGATAAATTTGTTAGTGCCGAAATTCCTGATGGGATTCAATATCCTTATCTACATTCTCTTGTTGTTAAACATATGATGCATGGTCCATGTGGTGTTTTAAATCCAAAAAATATTTGTATGAATAATAAAAATAAATGTAGATTTGGTTTTCCAAAAAAATCAGTGAGAACACAATTATTGATGAAAAATATTACCCTAAATATAAACGACCCAATAACGGGGAAAAATGAAGATTAGAAATCATTTCTTTAGATAGCATGTGGGTTGTTCTATACAATGCATACCTTATCTTATCTTATGAGAGGATTGCCATGTGATGTGTAAAATGACTCAAGATGCTAAACTTTTATATTGTTTTATTTCTTTGCAAACATCTTGTCTATTGTTTATTTCTTTGCAAAGTTTAAGTGTTGGTTTATGCAGTCAGTACATATGTGAGTTGAATAAGTATTTAATGCTTTCAAGATTGTATTGGACAGAGATCATGATTATGTTATTTCTCTTCTTGATCAGGTACGTTCAATTTATTCTCTCTTTTTGAAAAAAAAATGACATTTTATTATTAATTCAATCAAATTTCCATTATTATTTATTTTTACTTTATGCTAATTTGAAAATATGGCTACTGTTAGCTTGTCAAATGGGGTGCATGGGGTTTTCATGTCAGTTGCTCTAGTGAAGATTATTTCATTTCATTTTCTCATATCATAGAAAGGCAATAGAAAGGGAGTTGAATGGAGACATTGATTACTTACCATATTAGCTACTTGCAAGTAACATTTTCATCTTATTTAGACCCTTTTATGTGTTTGGAACTTTCAACCAATGCTTAATATTGTGAGGACTGGAATACAAGTCTAGAAAAATCTATTTTTTATGCAAGGCATTCTAATTATGTATTGTAAAAGTAAATATATAAATGATCACAATGTACTTTATTTACTTTAAAAAAAAAAATAGGACAGTATGATCTATGTACTATTTGCAGTCGATCTGAATTTCATATTCACCACGCCATTCCCATGTCCATCTACCTACTCTGACACCTTATCTCTGCAAATACGTGCATGTCCTATATCTATATATGCACACATATATTAGTACCCACAATATATATATACTAGAAAAGGCAACAAAATGTTTAACTACATGCTAAGGAATACAGAAAAAGGTAGATGCTTCTTCTCTTACTTTACAATTGATTCATTTATTTGTTTAAAGAATATGTACATACTTATAACTATCAGTGTTCTTCCTGAAAAAAAAATATTATTTTCATTAGCTTGTTTTTCTTTTATGTTATTAATATTTGATATTTCTTTCAAATGTAGTTGTCCTGCCATAAAAATGGCATCCAAACTGAAACTAATTCCAAATATTGCACAAGAGAAACCGGATGGACATGTAAAGTGGTGGTTGTAGAAAAAACAACTTCACGAACATCACAGAAGGGAAATGGAACATATCAGCACCTTTGGTTGATGGATACTGCGGTAATATTCTTAGACCATGCTTCTTGAGGTTAATAATGCACATCTATGTATTTGTGTACTAATATTTAATGTCCTATCATTTAATGTAGGAAAACAAAGTCCAAGCAACCATATTTGCTCAAAATATCAAAGCTCTTGAATACCTTAGTGCCATCAAAGACATACTTGATTTCGAATGCATATGTCAAAAACATAGATGAACGCTTCAAATCAACTTGTGAACATACACAATGGACAATCAGTGACTCAACTCGAATTAAAGAATCAAATGAAGACCATAGCCCTCTTGTGGAGCCATGCTTTCAATTTACACCATTTGATGAACTTCAAAACTACATGATGCTGCTGTCGAAATAGCTAATACTTACTATTAGTTTAGTCATTTTTCAAAATTTTGCTATACATTATATTTTCAAACTACTACTTTTTGCACAAAACTTTTGCAAATTTCCCGTGCATCATTCGTTGGCATTGTTGCGACGTTAGGCCAAAATTAAATATTCCAAGCAACAAGAACGCAGATGCAACTGTCCAAGACATTGTCCTTGTGAACGAAAGTTATGTATAGATAAATATAAATCTTCACGCATAAAACAATAGTTTATCTATTATGCCAATTAATCTGAAATTTGACATCTCCACGTGCATATTGCAAGCAATTATTCTAACTATATGGGACAACTTTATCGACCATGAAGGCATTGAAATCAGTGAATGCCTTATGAAAAAACCAATGATTGTTGGCAACCATTTGAAATACATCATTCAAAGGTAAACAAAGTTCCAATTTAATCATCATTTTTATAAGCTGCTGCTGTTAACAATATCTAACTTCATTATATGCTCGCGCCCTTCTTAACAGAGATGTCATTATCAACTAAAGCAAACAGTTCGATCCTTATTAATCCTAAGTTTGAAAAACTTACTAAAATAAGAGAATGATCAGTTCACTCTTCATGCATTTTCCACACGCTTGTTTCCACTAAAAAACTAACTACATCCTCGTATTATTTTTGCATTTTTCCTTTATCTTTTAACTTCATTTTGATACTATACAGGGATTCAAAGAAACAAAGGCATACTGATAGAAATGATCGCTTAAAAGATATATGATTTACCAAACACGTCCAGTATTTTACTCCCTCCAAAGAACAAAATCATCAACATCAAAGATATTTCAGAATACTCATTGAGGGTATATTAACTACTACAAGTAAAAGTAAAATCATTACTTATTTTCTTTAAAATTTCTTCCATTATCTATCGCATAGTTATTTACATTCGAAAACAAATCTAACATTCATTCTATGTATTGCAGCGCAAACCATTCTGGATAAAAGGTCAATTAGAATTGAAGGCGGGAGCTCAATCACTTTGGTATATGGCTTGTGACACGTGGTTGGATGTCATTTGCTCAGTTCAATGAAATGTGTTTTTGCAATTATTGTAAATACATGCATGCAAGAGCAGTTCCAAGGTAATAACTCCTATTCTAGTACCATCTACCCAAAATAATAATTATGTATATAGTGTAACTAATAGTAAATATAAAATGTCTATGACACTTATTTTATTTTTTTCTTCCCAAAGCAAGATGTAATGTTCATATTGCAGATAATACCGGATCTATTTCTGGATTATTATTTGGTGAATTGACTGAAAAATTCTTGTAACTGCTAACTGAAACTTTGATGAAGGATTGCATAACGGTAAAGTATTCATTATGATCCATTACATTTGCTAATATTTTCTACTTAAATGTATTGATAGTATCTTCATTAATTTTCATAGATTCAGAACATATCATCAGTGCTCGTGATTTGAATTATGTAAGTGAAGACCATTTCATTTATATAAAATATGGAACTTTAGATCCCAAAACAAACCAACCAAGGTTCGATGTTGTATACATTCTCGATAACAATTATGGGCCTTCAAAGGGATCTCCAATGATGTCTCCATATGAACCAAAGACGAAGAATGTCTTATTTCACACCAATGTACCTAATGCTCGAAGAAACTTGGTGTTTGAAAAAGAAAGCATTGAACAACTAAAGAAACAAAAGATGATAGCATCCAGCAAACCTACTATAGAAAAAGTGATTGGAGATCCCCCTAGCATCATTGTGGATCCAAACCGAAAATAATCGTGCCATATTTCCACCAGTTTAAATAAGAAATCAAGTTGGTTTTGATTTTTTGTTGAAGACAGAATTCATTTGTGAATTAAAGTAGCAGTGAACTTTTTAAAGAAGAGAAAATTTCTTCTTGGAACTCAATTTGGCTAATGGACTTTGTTGTATGGTACCATATAAAACATGTGATGAATTTTAGCTCAGATTCTGAAGCTAGATTTCTGTCATGAACTGGGATGACTATCTTCATATTTTGTAAATAAAGTGAAGTAATGTATGACTGAATTCTCGCTGTATTCTCTACTTTTCAAAAGAACTTGTTTACTATTTAACTTTGAATCTTTTCCAACCATGCTATGCTTCTTGTGTAAATCTCTAATCGCAAAGAAGCATAACTAGTACAGTTAAATTACTGCATTTTAAATCTCAACTTCTAAGCTGTTTGACTTACTTAAATTTCCATTGGTAAATTTTTAAAATTTGCACATTGAAAACCTTTGTGAAGCATTTTTGCAGCGTGGAAATGAGAAGGTTTCAAAATTTGTAATGCAGTTATTTCTATGGCCTGGTTATCAGCTGTCATTTGTGTTCTCATAGCTCTGCCTAGGCACCCTTGGTTATGATTGGTAACCTCCTTCAAGTAAGATGTCGTCTCTTCAATCATTATAAGAAAGCTATAGCAATTTGTGAATCCTTCTCATTAATATTATGTACATAGTTCTGAGATGAGCCTTTCTTGCCTTATTAACCTTAGTATTATTGGCTAATGAAAGAAACTACCTAGGGTCTAATAAGAAACAAGGGTGCAGTATAATGGACCAACTTATTCTATATATATGCGCCTAAGAAGTTAATGATTGAAACACACAAGTAGTTTGCTTGTTTTGAACTATGCTTACTCATCCTTGGTTTCATTTTTAACTTCTTATACACCATCTATGTTTGCAGCATAATTCAAGTTGTTAGTTTTTCAAGTAGAGTAGCATTTGGGAAATCTATGATTTTTTGTAGTAATTGAAGTCAGATCTTCTATTTGTACGATTTTACATTACAACAAAAACTACGACAACATTCAAAGAACGTTGTTGTAGGCCTACGGCAACGTTTGGGAAGTATGTTGCAAATCGAGATATTGCCATAGAGTAGAGGGCTATGACAACGTTTTTAAACGTTGCCGAAAGTCTTTCGCAACGTTTAAAAAACGTTGCCGTAGATATAGCAACGTTTGGATTAACAAAATTGAAAATGCAACTTATGAACAAATTTTGAAATTGCATAAAAATTGATAATTTCATTACAAAATTTTGAATCCATACACTTGAACATTAGAATGTGATACAACACCGCTTAAATAAAAAGGAGCTTCAAAATGAAATAAAAAGGTTAGGAAAAAACTCGATCATAAACGGAACACAAAAACTACTCTCTTTCTTATTTTTAGATGCTTTCAATTCAAAATGAAATAAAATGGTAAGAGAAAAACTTGATCATAAACGGAACACGTAAACTACTCTCTTTTATTTTCAGATTCTTTCACAGCTGCAGCACGTTCTCCTCACCAAACAAAATAAGTTGTACCTCAGCAGCCTTCTTCTCTTATTAAGTCTCCTCACCAAACAAAATAAGTTGTACCTGTAGTTGAGAATGTGGAAATTTGAAATTTATTAGGCATATCAAAAAATAGCTTCAATAGATTTTTATGTTGAATAACGACATACAATGGAGTGGAATTCCAATTAGAGATTAAGAATATGTTCCACATTATAATGACAAAGCTGCATGCAGTAAGATGTTTTCCAAGGTGTGCCAGTTAAGACGATTTATGAGTGTAGTTTAAAGAGAAATAAATATCTAAATGCTTTCTCTACTTGCAATTCTTTTGCGAACTTGAAACCGATTCAGCCCTGACTTAATGTACTTGGCTTATTAGATTAACTCAATGCTTCCATTCCATGGGTCCACAACTACATGCAAAAAAAATTCAGTTATGTCAAGCTTGTATGCCTAGAACTGTAATAACAGTGTTGTTCTCATGATAAAAATAACTTAAGTAATAAATTAACTATCTGTTCAATACCAAGCAAAGTATATTCAACTCTACCTTGCCTCAATTGAGCCGTTAAGCATTCCCACTTGATAATCCTTTCCTACTAAATGATTTACCCCGAAGCTAGAACCAACTTGATTATGTAATGTCAAAATGAGAGTTTGACATAATCTTCTGATCTTGTCTATCTTAAGCACCTCAGTTGTTCTAACCTTGTGTCTCATATCAACTAATTACGTATTATACCATATATGATATACCTAGGACTAACTTGATTCTAACATACCAACTGACGAACAGTATAATCTAACCTTTTGGCTTTGTCCAGCTTAGTCACCAGCTTTCATCCTTCTTTTACTGTACCACATACATAGGACCAACTTCATTTCTTAATATCTACTGACAAGAGTTTGATCTTCTGCTTGTGTCCCCTTCATTATCTAAGACCATGAGCTGACCTGAAATCCAAAACCATGACTCACCAGTCAACATCATTGCCAAAGTCCATGGTTCAACGGGTTCCTAGAGCCCAGTTTAGAGCAGGATTATAACTTGGCAAAATGAACTAAAACTATATCGCATAAGATAAGAAGACAAGCTTCATGCATAGATGAGGTTTCTATCACAATCTTTCTGCTTCTGGAATTCCTATGCATACGTTTACGGGTTACCAACTATAGACTTCATAAGCATTATAGTGTTTACTGAATGATATTTTCACATATCCACTGGGAGACAATATTTAGCATTCCAAGCCAGCCAATATCCACATACAAGTAAAGATTTCAGTCCCAAGTCCTTACCAATAAGATGCAGAAGTATCAAGTCTTAGCTTCAAATGTCAAAACTCATAACATAGGTAGGTTACTGTCAAGTCTAAAAAATGTGCAACAAAAAAGGTAAAAGAGAAATTTCTATACACACCATTGGTTATTAGCTCATTCAGTGTTTATTTTCCATTTTCTCGACTACTCGGAAAAAGGGAACGACAGCAACTTTGTACTAACATCACAAAAACATACCTTGTCAACAGTGGCATTTTGCCTGCACACAGCATTTGTTGTTCCAATATCACCGCTGATTAGTGGAAACATAAAGAAAAGACAGCAGGTTAGTGGAAAATTCAAAGAGATAATGAACTAACCAGAAATTGATTATAAAAAACAACCCAAATTTCACTTTATACCAATATACGTGAAGAAAAATTTAGCTTTAGTGAACAATTTAGAGAGAGTATTATAATTTATATGACCAAAGAAACTTGACTAACTATATCCCCAAGTCTACTTAAATTTCACCTAAAAAACTTGACAGCAACAAAAAATGTATATGTACACATAAGAATTTCTACACACTCTCATAAGCAACAATATATATACCTGAAGATTGTGTTGTTTGATGTAAGCCCAAATCTCTTTGAGAGCTTGAGTGCGGGGAATTTCAATGACGCCACCAAGGAACATCTACATTCTGGCGAGCACTAGCAGAAGAAAACTTCACCAACGACGCCTTTTCCCCTACTAATAAGCTCGAGTATGCACCCAAAGAAACTGCCATTGGAACTGAGCTTGAATTTGTGGAAATGGCGTAGCCTCATGGCCGTCGAAAAAGGGAGAAATGATTTGGGGGTTTACACGGTTTATAACATAGGGCTCCAATTTGAACCCATTTATTTAACAAAAAAACAAAAAAAGGTTTTTTGCAACACTTAACCAACTTGCAAAAAGTGAACTTTTTTTCAACATTTAGCAAATGTTGCAAAAAGTAAGACTTTTCGCAACGTTTATCAGTTTGTCAAACGTTGCTTGTAGTGATCGAGAATTTTAAATAATATAAAATTATTTTTTCTTCAAAAACGTGTCGCTAAGTTTTAACCCCAAACGTTAAAATGAAATCGTGTTCGTCTAGCCATTGTAAAACAAATTTAAGTACTATATTTTATTATTATTTAAAGTTCAATTATGTCAGTCCAAACCTCGATTATTTTAGCCCAAATTCCTTAAACCCAATTAGGGAAATTCTTACGGTCCAAATTTTTGGCCCATTTAACACTTAGGATTTTGTGCCCTAGAATTTACTATTCATAGAACACACCATTCTCTCCCCTCCTCACATTTCACAGTAGCCATTCTAGGTAAGAAAGAAAAATCTCCTCCCTCCCCCTCATTTTGGAAAGTCACCTAGAACATCAATTTCTAGCATCAACAACAAACTTATCAACAACACTCCAGCCAAAAAACCCATTCGAAACCACCATCATCCATCACACCACAAGCTGCAAAAACATTCAAGCTGCTGATTTCACACAAACCCAGCCTCAAACACGAGCTCCAAACCTCCAATCTAGCCACCCAAATCAACACTGCAGCCCACAGTCCAGCTATCGAGTCCACCATCACCGATTGCAACCAACAACATCCCAGCAGAAACCTATTCGAGCCACCATCAACGGGAAACTCACGAGCAACACCCCAGGCAAAAAACCCAAACCACCATCTCAGCAGAACACTCAACTTCGAACCACCATCCTAGCAGAACACTCAACTTCGAACCACCATCCCAGCAGAACACCCAACTCCAACTCCACCAACCCGACTGCAAAACGCAAGCTGCAGCCACCCAGAACTACCACCATTTCACACGCCACCATCACCATCTCCAAACACCACCTAAGCAGCCACAAAATAACCCTAAAAATCACCAATCGACAGCCACACTTCTACCAACAGCCACACAAAACTAAGAAATAGCATAACCCATGACCTTACTGTAATGAAGAGGAGCAGCCCGCAATGGAAGAAGAGATCAGCAATCCAGCACCATTCAGTTGGGGAAGAAAAGGGATTAGAAATAAACGGCTCCAATCTGAAATTTGAACTCGGAAACGACACCGTTTCAACATGGAGTTACTACTGTAGTAAGCATATTACGTTTTTTAAGCCAAACATGTTTTTGTTGATATTTAGCCATCGTGTGAGAATGGAGAGTTAAGAAAAAAGTTGTTAGAAATTGGTACCTCCTCCTTCCTCCCCGTTCCTCTTGGTTTTGGTTGGTTTTGGTTGAGGTAGCTCAACCATTACAAGTGGTGTCAGAGCAGCTACGAATCTGGGCATGGATACTCGGGTTAAACTCGTAGATGAGCACTTAAAAAAATTGGATAGAGATATTGAAGGTTTGATCGAAGGCCTCTAGACAGTGAAGGAAAAAGGGGAACTCTCAGAGAAAATATTGAAGAATCTGTGCGCCAAACATGACCATATGGAAGAGACATTGAATGCTAAACATGAGTCGTTGGTGGCCATGATAGCCCAGCTGATGGGGAAAAAGGGGGAACCTAGAGATACGCAGAAGGTTAATCCCTCTGCTAATTCCCCAATCCCAATTCGTCTTAGTGAAGGGATACTCACCCCACGTCCGGGATCAACGTCTGGGGGTAGTCCTAATGGGAGTGAATTGCATAGAGGAGTTAAGTTACCTAAAATCGATTTCCCCTATTTTAATGGTGAAGGGCCTTGAGAGTGGTTGAGGAAGGCTCAAAAATATTTTCAGATTCATCAAATCCCGGATGAAGTGAAGGTAGGAGTGGCTGAGATATACCTGAAGGGGAAGGCGGATGTGTGGTTTCATGGCTTCATATCAAGTAATCCCAACGCTAGCTGGGAACTGTTCTCGACGGAGGTGTATAGGAGATTTGCTGAAAATACCGGAGAAGAAGCCATTGAGGCCTTTAGTAAAATTAGACAAAGAAGTTCTGTGGCTGAATACCAGGAACTATTTGAAGACCTAAAATCCTAGGTTATGCTTTTATTACCTCACCTTCCGGAATCATATTATATTTCTATCTTCACCAGTGGATTGAAGGAAGAGATTAAATCCATGGTTAAGATTGTGAGGCCAAACTCTGTATCCCAAGCATTTGAGATAGCTCTACTGCAAGAAAACACCATTACAGCCTTGAACAAAACCTCCAAATTCCAAACCAACCCTACTTACCAACCCAAATGGTCCAACATACCTCAGAAACACCTGAAAATGCTTCCAATTACCCACGAAACACCACTCATGACACAAGCCAAAAAACCCAAACCCACCCATTGAAATTCAAAACTATCACCCCTACCGACATTCAAACAAAGAGGAGTTTGGGATTATGCTTTAGATGCGATAAAAAGTATACACCTGGGCACATTTGCAAGAATAAGATGTTGAACTTTATGCTAATAGATGAAGAGGAGGTGATGGGTCCTGAGGGAGAAGGGAAAGGTATATCGGACACTAGTGAAGGTGAGGAAGAAGAGGAAGTTATGGAGATTTCCCTTAATGCTCTTTCTGGGAGCCTCAAGCCTAAAACCATTAGAATACCGGGACACGTGAAAAGGAGGAAAGTATCTATCCTCATCGATAGTGGCAGCACCCATAGTTTTATCGATGAAGAACTTATAAAAGAGCTGAAATGCAAGGTTGAAATCACCCAGCCTGTGACAGTGACTGTGGCTAACGGGGATAAGCTAAAGAGCAATTCTATATGTAACCCATTAACCTGGACCATGCAAGGAATGGAGTGTCAGTTCCAGTTGAGAGTGCTGAAGTTGGGGGGAGTGACGTGGTGCTAGGTGTAGATTGGTTAAGCCAATTCAACCCAGTGGTTTTTTATTTCAAGCAAAGTAGCATCAAGTTCTGTTATGGAGGAATAGAAGTGGAGTTGAGAAGTGATGTGGAACAGAAAGATATCCTACTGATAGAAGAGAAACAAATGAGTCAGTGGATTCATAAACAACCCTATGGGATTGTGGTTCAAATCTAATCTGTGGTCGAAGGGGAAAAAGAGGTCGTTCCTAAAGCCGTACAAAATATTCTTGAACGTTATACTGAGGTTTTCGCGGAGCCAACGGGAATGCCACCTCTTAGATTTAATGATCATAAAATCCCATTGAAGGAGGGAGCTCAGCCTTTCAAAATTAGACCCTACCGGTGTCCCTATATACAGAAGACGGAATTGGAAAGGATGGTAAAAGAGATGCTAGAAACTGGGATTATCCAACAAAGCAACAGCCCTTATGCCTCACCTGTTTTGTTGGTTAAAAAGAAAGATGGAACTTGGAGATTCTGTGTAGACTATAGGCAGTTAAATAGTCTCACCATCAAGGATAAATACCCTATGCCATTGATTGGCGAATTAATTGATGAATTACATGGATCTAAGTGGTTTTCCAAGATTGATTTGAGGGCAGGATATCACCAAATCAGGGTAGCTGAAGTCGACATACACAAAACAACTTTTAAGACACACCATGGTCTATATGAATTCAAAGTTATGCCCTTTGGGCTCACGAATGCCCCCAGCCACTTTCCAGTGCTTAATGAATGAAGTTTTCAAGGAATATTTGAGGAAGTTTGTTTTAGTTTTTTTTTTTTATGACATCCTGGTATATAGTCCTGATTTGGAGTCTCACTGTGAACACTTGTCCGTAGTTTTGGAAACTTTAAGAACACAACAGTTGTATGCTAAGTGGACTAAATGCTCATTTGGGAAACCCAAAGTAGAGTACTTGGGTCATATTATATCAGCAACAGGAGTGGCAGCTGACCCATCAAAGATAAATGCTATGCAGCAATGGCCTGCACCTAACAATATCAAGCAATTGAGGGGATTCCTTGGTTTGACAGGGTACTATAGAAAGTTTGTAAAAGGGTATGGAGTTCTTGCTAAGCCCCTGACTGACTTGCTAAAAAGAGATAATTTCAGGTGGGATACAGCTACAGAAAGGGCATTTCAAAGACTAAAGGCAGCAATGTGCAGCACACCAGTCTTAGCCTTACCCAATTTCAGCCACCCATTCACTATAGAGACTGATGCTTGTCATGGAGGTATGGGGGCGGTGTTAATGCAGAACAGAAGACCGATTGCTTACCTTAGTAAAGGAATCTGCAGTGAGAAGTTAGGATTATCCATATATGAGAAAGAATTACTGGCCCTAGTTACAGCGGTGGGAAAATGGAGACACTATCTGGAAGGACACCACTTTATCATAAAGACATGTCATCAATCTCTTAAGTATCTACTGGAACAGAGAATAACTACCCCCATCCAACAAAAGTGGTTGACTAAGCTCCTTGGACTCAGTTATGAGATTCAGTATAAGAAAGGAGTGGAAAATACGGTAGCAGACGCACTTTCAAGGAGGGAGGAACCAACTACACAGTTATTAGCCATTTCTAGTGTGGTCCCTACTTGTATACATGAGGTAATAGATAGCTACAAGGATGATGATCTGGCTACACAACAAATTGAAGGGTTATTGATTAATCCAGAGAATAATTCGAAGTTCACATTTAACAATGGGATACTCAAGTACAGAGGGAAGCTATATATTGGATCTGGAGGACAGATAAGGGAGAAACTAATTCGGAACGTACACTCCTCTCAGAATGGAGGCCATTCAAGTATTTAAGCCAGTGTATTTAGGGCTAAACAACACTTCTTTTGGCCTGGAATGAACAGAGATATTAAGAGGGAAATACTCCAATGCGACATTTGTCAAAGGTGTAAAGGGGAACATGTTCCCTACCCTGGTCTACTACAGCCTCTTCCTGAACCACAATATTCTTAGAGCCACATCTCAATGGATTTCATTGAGGGGTTACCTGCATCAAAGGGGAAGACTGTCATACTAGTGGTGGTAGATCGATTTACCAAGTATGGGCACTTTATAGCATTGTCACATCCATTCTCAGCAGTCACAGTGGCTAAAATCTTCTTGGATAACATCCACAAACTCCATGGAATGCCCCAGAGTATAGTATCAGACAGTGACAAAGTTTTCACAAGTTGATTTTGGCAAGAGTTATTCAAACTGATGGGGACTACTCTACACCTAAGTTCTGCCTATCACCCCCAAACTGATGGGCAAACTGAAAGACTCAACCAATGTTTGGAAATGTATCTGAGATGTATCACATTTCATCAACCAAAGAAGTGGATTAAATGGTTGTCTATGGCTGAATGGTGGTACAACACCACCTACCATACAGCAATTAAGATGACCCCTTTTGAAGCTCTATATGGTATTAAGCCGCCATAGTTGGCTCTGGGACCCTACCAGCAAATCAATGTTGCTGCGGTGGAGGATTTAGTGAAAGAAAGACAACAGATGGATCGACTCCTGAAAGAGCATTTAGCTCAAGCTCGAGAAAGGATGAAATTTTATGCTGACCAAAATAGGGTGGAAAGAGTATTCCAGGTAGGAGATTGGGTGTATTTGAAGTTACATCCCTACAGACAACATTCAGTGATGACCAGATCTAACCAGAAACTGGCCGCCAGGTATTATGGCCCCTACTAAATCACCAGAAAAATTGGCCAGGTTGCTTATGAACTACAGTTACCCACACCTTCACGAATCCACCCAGTTTTCCATGTGTCGTTGCTTAAGAAAAAGATAGGCGATAAGGAAGTTCCAATTTTATTGATGCCGGACGGAAGGGAGCAATTGGAGAATCACAGGGAACCTTTATCAGTGCTACAAATTAGGATCATAAAGAGGAACAATCAAGCAGTGGCTCAATGGCTGATTCAGTGGAAGAATTTTAACAAAGAAGATGCAACATGGGAAGACTCGACTGGAATCCAGGAACGCTATCCATTCTTTCAACCTTGGGGACAAGGTCATGTTGAGGGGGAGGTATGTAATGAAGAGGAGCAACCCGCAATGGAAGAAGAGATCAGTAATTCAACACCATTCAGTTGGGGAAGAAAAGGGATTAGAAATAAACGGCTCCAATCTGAAATTTGAACTCGGAAACGACACCGTTTCAACATGGAGTTACTACTGTAGTAAGCATATTACGTTTTTGAAGCCAAACACGTTTTTGTTGATATTTAGCCAACGTGTGAGAAGGGAGAGTTAAGAAAAAAGTTGTCAGAAATCGGTACCTCCTCCTTCCTCCCCGTTCCTCTTGATTTTGGTTGGTTTTGGTTGAGGTAGCTCAACCATTACACTTACCTTGCCCTCCGACCCATTTCCAACTTGATTGCCACCAAAAAAACCCAAAACCCGAACCCTCCAAGCGTGATCTAGCTTTCGACCCGTACACTAAAACCACCCAGCTACCTCCACTCCTGCGCTGGCGCCACCACGCAACGGTGGCGTTGGCACCGCTTCTAACCGGCGGTCGAATTGGGGGAAGGGGCAAAGCCCTTCCCGTCGAGTGTGTGTGTGATAAGTTTTTTTATTTTGATTTTTAATTTTAGAAATTATCCTTTTAGCCCCCAAGTTTTAAAGTTATTATTTCAGTCCCTAAAGTTTTAGTTATGAGTTAATTAGTCCCTAGAGTCCTTATTTCCCCACAGTTAGCCACTATTTTTAGAAAAGTCTATTTTCAGTCCCTAAACTTTTCAATTTCAGTTTCAATAAATTTCCAATTGAGTCCCTAAATTTTATTTTATCATTTTAAAACTTTAAAATTTCGAAATACTAATTCGATACTTATTTCTTATTTTGGCTAGAAGAAACGTACGAACGATTAAGAGCTTGAGGTTACTTCCCTCTCCACTTCGTACGTAACTCGAGATAAATTGAGATAGACTCGCCTCAATTAATTAGTTTAAATTATAATTGTGTGTATTATGTGACTTTACGTGATATATATATGATGATGTTGATGTCACTGTATATATTGCATAATTATGTGTTCAATAATTCTATAAATTAATTATCGACGATAATAATTATGTGTTCATTTATTCTGTAAATTAATTATCGACGTTATGTCTATTGAGTATTTCATTGAAATACTCATTCCGTTATTTTAACAATATTTGCAGATTTCGGAGACGGTCGAGTCTGATGGGCAGTGGTGGCACGATTTAATAGATGGAGTTATTTAAATTTTAAAATTTACGCATTATAAATATTATTAACTTATTTTGTTATGTCAGTTATTTCGAACTTGAGTTTTTAAAGTTTAAACAATTATCCTAAATTAATCCAATGAGTTTTGTTGCCGCTTTGAGGTTTACAATTATAAATGTGATGTTTTAAAATTAAGTATTTTCGCAAATCTTTTTATTAAAATCACGACAAATGAGGATGACATGGCACTCCGGATTCACGGAACTCGAGGCGTTACAGCGCTAAAGGTCACATTTAGCAACGTTTATCAAACGTTGCGAAAGGTCTTACCTTTCGCAACATTTGATTGTCAAACGTTACGAAACTTTTGACAAGCGTTGCTAAAGGTAAAACCTTCCGCAACACTCAATAAACATTGCTAAAGGTGTCTACCGCAACATTTTTTCTAAAAAAAGTTGCCAAAACTCATTTATACTAACACTTACTAAAATGTTGTCAAAAGACCATTTTAACAACATTTATCAACAAATGTTGTCGTTTTAGTATTGCGAATGACTCTTTTTGTTGTAATGTTAACACACTTGGAACTGAGATCTAGCTATTTGTAGACCGACCATTTCGTTGAAACGAATTATATTAAATTTTGAACTTGGCAATCTAAATATGGGACTTTAGGTTACTATAATTATGCCATATTCCTTTTATAGTATTGCTAGAGGAGACCCAATCATGAAATTGACATGGCATTTTCTAAGCAAGCAAAAGAAAATATTTTTGTTGTCCTATATCGGAAAGGGGATACTTTTTTTATATATATATAGATTTGTTATTTCTAATCCTGTAGTCTTATTATTGTTAGCTTTTTTACATAACAAATTTAGTATTTAGAATTTAAAAAAAAAAAAAAAAGAAAGGATAAGAGAAACTGTTGTTTATTACAGTCATATTTTTATCATTTATCTTTTATTTGTTTAGGGTACTTTAAGGATAAGCTTTAGTTGAAGGTTAAATTCTTTTTTAGGTTCAGATGCTTGTTCTTGTTTCTATGCTATCTCAAATGATGAAATTCGTCAATAAAAGGGGATCAATTTTTGTAAATGAAGTGGAGATTTAAATGGTGTAATTTAAAGGGTGCATGAATATTCATTACTTGAAACAATTAAATGTTATGTTTGTCATTGTTCAATTGTGGAATTACAAAAATTATAACGGTTATCGTACAACGCACGATCCACACTAGTCCTACATAATTAACAAGACTGCACACATGATCGATCAAATGCTATTAGCGCTATAAGGCAGTTTTTGGAGGGTACAAAAGAAGATTAAATGGTCGAGAACTATAAGCATTTTGATTACAATTGAAGAGAGGTGTTGCCGCATTCGAAGTAGTCTCATTCTTTTAAATGTGAGTGGTTAAGATTATATGGCATCAAATAGATATTATCAGTTTTCAAAGAAAAATTACCATTTTTAACTTTCTCATTAGTCAAGGTCTCCACTAACAGTGGACGAAGTACGGTAAGGAATATGATCAAAGACAATTATCATCAAATTTCAAAGAAAAATGCTAGTCTATGTGGCTGCATGTGAGTGGGTAAATGATAGGTGGAATTAAATAACTTATTTAATTTCGCCTATCATTTAATGCCACATTAACCGATGCTCAACCCCAGTAGGGATGAATAGCATTTCTCAATTTCAAATTCAAAACACCAAACAAGACTAAAGACATGGGAAGGCATAAATTTAGCCTAAGAGATCAATTAAAAATTTGAATACACAACGATTGCAATAGGCAAAATAATACTTCTGTTGTTTTTAAGGTTTCCAGAGGACGGTTGTCTCTGCAATCATGGAAGTCACAACATATGGATCCATGTTTGAAGCTGGTCGCCTGTCTTCAAAATAACCTTTGCCATCCCTCTCTGTTTCCCTGCCAACCCTAATCGAGGCTCCGCGATCTGCCACACCCTATAAATTCATAAATGTTCGAAAGCACCGTAAGTATAAAGACGAGACTAAGCAGATGTTTTCTACATTCTGTCTAATCTAATAAGTACTAACTAAGCGTGCACAAGCTTATTCTGTTATTCAACACAAAACACATGCATCTCATAATAAAATATGATGTGATAAGAGTAATGCCACAAAAAAGAACATCATAAACGATCATATACCCCCTCCCACTGCACTCAGTCGATCTCATGCAATGACTATTGAAAAGGAAAAAGCCCGAAATTCCACAAAGAAGCATGCATTAAATTGAAACTAAATAAAGGTGTACCCATTTGAATGTTTTGATGTTAGCTGTTTCATGTTTTCCTGTGAGCCGACGCTCATTGCCTTCTCCATAAGCGGCTATGTGTTTGTCATGACTCAATCCAAGCTTGTCGATGGCCTGCTTTATAACCTCATAACCTTCATCGCTTCTCATGGATTTTGTACTGTAATTTGTATGAGCACCGGCTCCATTCCAGTCACCCTGACATGGAAAAGATATAATATAATATAAGTTGAGGAGGTCGTATTACGAGGCATAGTATTCGAGCCCCTAAAATTGTGCATGACATAAGATGGCTTATCTTTCTTAATCAATAGCCAATATAAAAAGGTCCGACCGGAATAGGCTTTGGATCAAAAGAGAGAACAATTCCAGCAATCTCTGTTATCCTCTGTCAATATAAATCAAAGAACTCACATAAGGTGCATTCGAGCTCTAACCTAAGACAAAATTCGGGCAATTATGGATGTAAGAGTGCTCGACATTTGAACGGAATATGATAGAAATACCTCTAGAATGTAGCGAGCCACCCATAGCTGATCTCCTGCAGAGATTCCCACTGCAGGACCAACTTGAAACTCCCACTGCAACATTAGGGGTACAAAAATTTAAATATACCGCTTGTAAAGGAAAGGAGCATTCCTTATGATACAATTTAATGTAGTTTTTTTTTTTTACTTGGCCGGGCATAACTTCTCCATTGATACCACTAATTTCGATGCCAGCATAAAGACATGCTTTATAGTGGGCATCGACTATTTCACGACCAAACGATTTATCAGCACCAATCCCACAATAGTACGGTCCCTATAAAACAAACCGGATGTGTTCTTAACATCAGCTAAAAATCATTACAGGCTAGACAATATGGGATAGTCAAGTATTACCTGAGGTCCAGGGAATCCTCCCACGGGCCACCCAACTGGCCATTTGGCATGTTGCTGTAACAAAGTATACTCTTGCTCTATACCAAACCTGTATTATTATTACTTAATGAATTTTCAGTATATTCATTTCAGATTCTCGACAAATGGTAACACGAAAAACTAGAAAAGCCGAATGGATTAAAACATACCAAGGTTCCTCAGCATTAACATCAGGATGATTAAATATTTCAGCTGCCTTGTACCTATTATTTGTCGGGATGGGTACTCCATCCGGAGCGTAAGCATCACACATCACCTATACATTGAACGAGAAAAAACTGGTCACCATAAGAAGGTTCAGAAGTATATTGAAGTAACAGACAAAAAACACTTACAAGGAGGTGGTTTCCTCTTCTAAAAGGATCAGGAAATGTTGCCCGAGGGCTAAACAAGCATCAAAGATAGATTAATACCCTCAATAAACTTTAAAATAAAAGAGGAATGTGAAGAGAAAGCTTACCGTAATATGACTTCACTGTCGTCACCCGGTGCTTGACCCGTGCTAGATCCATCATAGTTCCACGTCGGAAGCCTATTGGGGTCAGTAATTCGTCTAGGAAGCGTCTGATTCATAGCATAGTAAAATTAACAATCATGAAGAATTATGACTCAAAGAGATAAAGTTTGGTGTGTGTGTTACCCTGGCCTTGCTCCTGAGATCCATTCCGGATCCCCCAATCCTATTCAAAAATCAAGAACTTCTACCCATTCATTCAAATAACACGAAGAACAAAAGTAAAAATCTAAGAACGGTACAAACTGCAAGCATATTCTGTACATGTCATGACAAATATAAGAAATGTCTGATTTGATAGAAAGAACTAACCATATATATTCTGCAATGGATCTTTCAGTAGATTCCGATAGGTTCAAGTTAAGGAGATCATTCAACTGAGACATTTTTTTCTACTTCACAGAGGAATACAATAATACTCTTCTTGCACATTTGCGAGACAAGTGAAGACACAATTTGCGTTCCTTTTATAGGAATTTTTGGCCTTGGAAACTATGAACAGACTTACTTATTTTTATGCAGAAATAAGAAATTAATTAATGGCTTTAAAAAATACTATGAGAAAGAATATTGAATAGAACAGATGGGTGTTGATAGTGAAAAATACTGCATTTAACCATGCTTAGTGTATGTATACATTCCACGTGGACTAGGACTATCTCAATTCTTCAGTATTTGGTTTAATTAAAAAAATTAATTAAATTTTAAATCAATATCAATAATTAATTTTAATCACGCATTACAAAGAACCTATAAGTTTAATAAACTTTTTAACCATATATTTTATCAACTTTTATCGAAATTTACTAAAAATTTGATTTTTAGCAAAACTAAACAAAGACTTAGCGTAAAATGAGTCAAGCTACTAAAACATTGGCCGAGCACATTCAAAAAATGTTGTGGGCCCAAAAAAAAATTATTAACGTATTCATCAACGGTTATATTTCATATTTTTATCTCAACCTTGTACAAAAAAATATTAGTCACGTATATTATTCTATCAAAATGACTTGTGCACTAATAAAAGAAGAGCCAAAAGAAAAGGAAAAAAAAATGAAGCCGGCTCACAGCATTGTATCTAGCAATAATGCCATTGTTTTAGTTAAGTTTCCTCGACTATGGCGAAAGCATCTTTTTTCTTAATTCGATGGTTACAAAGCGTACTTAGAAAATCATTGGCCAATTCTAAGTTCAAGGATTAGTTTGTTCATGTTCTCCGAAGACTACGAGAGGTGATCAACATATAATTCTTAATTCGTGTTTCGTATGTAGTACAAATATAATACTAATGTAACAACATTAATATATTAGTTGCAACTCAATTTGGATAAGATAAAACATGTTGAAGATGAGACCCAAGCAAAAACTAACGCTAATGGGGAGTTGAAATTTAAGAACGTGCTCCATATGTAATGCTAAATAATAGAATAAAAGAAATGTTGAACCTTTAGCACAACATTTCACAAGAATATCATACTGAAGATGCGTACATTAGCAAAACCCAAGTATAATGTAACACAAAGCGAGAACGTCAACCTGAGTGATGCAAACATTAGAAAGGAGAGAGAATGTCCTAAAAACTTGAGAGCTCCTCGGCAGGTTCATTCTCGGAGGGTAAATCTAGGCCTAAGATCAAGTTGAAAGGTGACGGAGGAAGCTAGATTATTGGTTCAAGAACGTAATGTTTTCTTACATTTTGAAGTTAAGGAGATAATGTCTCAAACCATTGTTCAAGAAACAGGCATTACAACACTGAACTTACCTACATTATAGTCGTAGAAAAAGGCCATTCAGTGAGATCTAAGGAACTCGACAATAAAATTATCGAAAATTTAACTTCTCACTGCTACAAGAGTCGTACCAAAGATGTGCACACTAGCAATAGTCAAGCATAAGATAATGGTTTGTTGGACACGATCAGATAATACAATTAAACTTCATGGAAATTCCCCAGGACTACCAAGAGTATCAAACTGAAACAGTGCAATATTCAGATCCCTGCTACACATTAAATACCAAATATGCGGCTCCAACAGCTAATTATGAGTAATTTGAGAGGTACTCATGCAGTGGAAAAAATTTAACCTGAAAGAGCAAGTAGCCAATGACAATAATAGAAAAGAATCAGAAGGCACACGAGAACAAGCACGGCATATTCGACACAATATACACAAATTTTCCCACTGTTTCACAAGAGAAACACAGCGATTACTAGGAGCTTCCATTTTTCGCTCTGCCTGGGTTGACAAAAGGAAAGTGATAAATAAATAGAACAATGGCAACTACAGGATTTTGAAGGAAGAATTCAGAGAATATTGTGATAAAGAAAATGTAAGCCGTGATCATTTAAAGACTAGTAAATGAGCTATTTATATTTAGTGCCAGGTTGAGGGGAAAAAAATACACATTTAAAGCAACAGCAGTGCTTTCCATCACCCACCAACCGGGAAAGGACCCGCTAAATTTTCTCCCATTAGTTGTTTTCACTAAAACAGAAGGAATTTTGGCAGAAGTCCCCGTGAAACTTTCTAACAAGAGCCCACATGAAATATCAAAACCAGAAAGTCAGTTCCTTGAATAGGAACAAAGAATAAAAAGTATGCAGAGAGGGGAAGGGGCAACTGTTGACACTCATCTCCTGCAATTAATTCTTGGATATAATATCTGCCGATGTAAATTTGTACACACTCAATCATAAGCCTTCTCCCAATCATCCACTACATCATCAGACAGCTCAAATTTACATTGGTAATATATATTATATCCAAGAACACACTCAATTATAAGCCTTCTCCCAATCATCCACTACATCATCAGACAGCTCAATGCTAGTCCCTTCTTGTGGGGCTGGCAAATTCAAACCACTACATTCTGGCTTAGTGCCTGATACAGAACTATTTTCATGCTGGTTCAGAAGATCCTCTTTTTTAACAGAAGCAGCTGATAATTTCAAGGTGCTTTCAGATTCCAGAGCGCTCCACCTGTTGGCGGCTAATGCTTCAACTGGAGCTTCCTTCCCCTTCAAGTCAGAATTAGCAGCATTTCCTGCCCACTCCTCAGCATCCCACAGCCCATCCTTCCAGTCAGGATCCTGCACCACCGCTTTCTTCCATGGATTCCGTTTCAGGACTGCCATACCACTTCTATCTTTGGATGCTCCAGAAGATCCCCAAGCATTAGCACCTGAAGTTGTCGCTGACGCACCACCAATTTGAGGAACTACAACAGCTCCATGATACACAGATCCCTGATCTAATCTCCTCATAGCAGTTGCTGCCCGAGCTGGATCACTGAAGACAGCCAACGCATTCTTATCATTCAACCAGGCTAGCTCACATTCCCCACCAAACCTTAGAACCAAAGCACTGATATCTGAATCCCTAGGCATATTGAACAGAGCAACAACAAGACTGGGATCCATGTCGACCAGAGGTTCAAAAACTGGTGGTTGCAACATGCTACTAGGATTAGAACATTTTACTCCAAGAACACGAGCTGGGGCTTTGGACTTGCGTGTAACATGAACAACAATAAATCTTTTTGGCTCCCAACCAGCAGCATTCACAGAAAGCTTCCACCTTTCCACTATCAGCCTTACTGCATCTCTCTTTTCTTTCGACATTGGGCAGAAAACATGAACTTTAAGGGCATTGACTCCACCTCTACCCCTGCCAAGGACCAGATATTTGCATCTCTCTTCCACAGACAACACCCACTTCGGATCACGTCTGAGAAGGTCTGACAGCACTTCAGACACTGACATATTCTCTCCAAAGTGAAATGCGTCCAAGTTTGTTGACGTAGATCCGAAAGCATATGCAAGAATCTTTTTACGCTCCGTCTTTGCACATTCATCATCACACATGAGCTTCCTCTGAGAAAGAGAAATTCTCTTGCCATTACCTTCCACTGGTTGTAGAGGTACGGGCAACTTTTGGATTATAGAGGCTTCAAGAACATTATCAGCATTGTACCCTCCATTGCTACCTCCAGCAGAACAAGGAACAGTAGCACTTATTCGGACACAAGAACAAGTGATTGTGACAGAGAACTCACATCTTACATCAGGACATGGAGTGGAAGGATGACAAAGGGCAGTACATGTATGCCTGCAATCTCTCCTTGGAGCACCACATGTCTGCCCACAAGAAGTTTTGACAACAGTAGTTGATCCAGCAGAAGAATCACAGGGCAAAGGGTGACAAGTTCTACAGCATGCATGCAAGCCACATTCCCTTGTCTTGCCACAAAGCTTGTTGCATCTAATATCCTTAGACCCACAAGGAATGTTCCTGAGGATGACGTGCCCACCAACACACTCCTTTGCAATAGGAACTGAGCACGGTGGGCACTCCCCAAAATGGCAGCTATGAGTAGATGGATGACCACAAGGCTGAGCAACTGAGCAAGGGTATTGACATGAAGGGGGAGGAGTACCACAAGGTAGTGGAGGAGGAATTGTGGTTCTACCACAAGCACAAGTCAAGTCAGTGAAAATCATCTCCAGACAGGGAGGACAATGACCACTGTGACACAATGTCATGCAAGAATGCTGTCCACATCTTAGCTTCTTTTCACATGGCATCGAGCACAAATGTGGATCCCAATCACCAGAGGGACTACTATTAGAATTAGAAAGAGGGCAGCACCGCTCATTGCACCGATGCCTTCCACAATTCTTTTTCCGACCACAAGGTTTATCACAAGTAAATATCTCATTCCCTGTGACAGCTTTATAGCACTGAACAGTTTGAGTGGATGACCCACAGCGACATTTTTGGCTGATGAGCACAGGACATGGTGGACAAACACTAGAATGACAGACATCCTGACAGCTATGCAGCCCACAAGGGAGGATCTTGCCACAGATCTGTGGACAAGTTGGAATCATATCCAAACAACTCTGCCTACCCTCCTTTAAGCTTGTCTTACCACAGCAGCATGTCTTAATCTTGCTTGGCAATAATTCACATTCCCCACATGGGCCCGGGTGGCAGATTTCAGGGCAGACATGATTTCCACAGTCAAGCATCTTCTCGCAAATTGAACCGCACGAGAAAACCCCATCTTCCACCTTGAGTTCTCCCTTCACACCCATATCTCCACAAAGAACAACTTCAGTCTTCTTCTTGCAGAAACAAGCAGCATTAATAAGGACATGGCAAGGATCGCAGGGACCCACATGGCAGACCCTTTCACAATGATGCCGTCCACATTCAAGAAGCTTATCACACATCTGCCCACAAGTGAGAACAGACTTCCGATCAGAGCATCTCGTAGTAATAACTTTCTTTTCACAAGGGCACCTATGTGGAGGAGCAAAAGCCTTACAAGGGGAACAAGGACCTGGATGGCATTGCAAAACACAAACATGAGGACAAATATCATCTTTATTCGTACCGCTGCCAGGAACTTCTTTCTCCAATGGTTTTCCACAAGGCTCTCCACAAGAATGAGGTGTCAAATACAAATCTGAAGGGGGATCAGGTCTCTTCCCACAAAAGCAGACATACCGAATCTCCTTAGATGACATTATCTGCACATATTGACATCCGGGGCAACGCCAATTAAAACCCCGATCCTTTTCAGCTGATAAATCAGTAGAAGTGGGAGCCCTGGCCCATTTCTTAATGCAATTCAGGTGAAAAATCGAGTAACAGCTGGAGCAGGACCAGATAGGTGCAGATCTCCTAACCATATCATAACATATCATACATTCAACTGATCCCTTTAAGAGCTTCTCCTGAATTTCCTGCACAAGCTGGGGCATGTTCAACTTATTTGATATCTTCTCATTCTGTTCCTGATTGTCCTTTTCCCTCCCTCTCTCCCTCCCTCTCTCTCTCCTCTGATTCACATACTGACTAGGGTTTCCCCTTGACCCCACATGAACCCTGTTCCGATTTGGAATTACCGGTCGAACCAACCTATGAATAGACTCTTCAACATTACTATTCCCATTAGCATTCCCACTTATACTCAAACTATTGACACTATCTGCTGGGATTAAGACTGCAGAGGGAGTGGCGGCAGCAGAACTGCGTGGGACCCATTCGCGACGGGTACCATGAGAACCATTGTTTCTAGGTCGGTTATTATTATTCTCCCTCCGATGGTTTTGCACTGAAGAGCTCATATTCCGGTATGTGATAACTCCGGAAATTCCTTTCCTCCAGCAGCGTAGTAACAGATGATTCCAGTAAATGAAACCCTAGCTTCAATCTGTACTAGTAATAAAATCCAAAGCAAAGCAGTCAGATAACCATAAAAAATTCAAACCAATGTCAAAGACTCTAAATACAAACTAACCTAATAAGCCCTGAGATTGAGATTCAAACCCTAATTTTCATTTCCAATGATACACACTACTCATTTCTCGAAATATAAGCTCAACACCTTTGATATACCAAAATCCCTACTTCTAAACTAAAACAAGAAATATAAATATTAGATATCCGCCAACCTAATAGTCCCCAAGATTGATATTGAAACCCTAATTTTCATTTCTAACGATGCACACCATTCATTTCTCCAAATTTAAGCTCAATACAAATACCCCCACTATCCGCATATATACCCACATCTTAACTTCTGAACTAAAACAAGAAGCATAAATGCAATAGAATCGATCCATACCTGAAACAGGAAAAAACCAAAACAGAATACAAAATTATGTTTCCTTTTTCCTTCCTCCGGCGGATCTATATAAAAGTTTATTTAATTAAACGTGCCTTTTGTATATAATTTCCTTTATGAATTGTTGGGAAAACTTGATTTTTCCCCTTTCTTCTTGATAGAGAGAAGATCTGATTGGAAACGTTTAGAGTATGGGGCAGCTGTGTAAATATATATTAGTCGGTTCGTGCTTGTTCTCATGTGTAGCGTGAATGGATTGGAATTTAATGCGAATCCAAAAAAATTAATGGAAAATAGATTCAGCGTTTTGATCCATAATCCGATCAAAATTCGAATTTTCTATCTCTTGTGTGAACTTGAATAACGATTATATTTTTTATTCTCGTTCTATAATAATTTGGCTCAAACAGGGGCTAAATCAATAAAATATGAATATAGATCAATCCGATCCAATTTGTTATAATTAATTGAGTCGATAAAATATTTTTATGACATATTATTTGTCATCAAGGCTCCGTTTGATACATCTTATTTTCTATGAAAAAAAATTTCAATTTCTGTAGTGTTTGATAAGCAAAATTTTCCCGAAAAAATGTTTTCCAACTTTTCAAATTTTTCACTTTTTTTTAGGAAAACAAATTCTTGATGTTTTG
>CAIGRO010185446.1:0-16031 GCA_903798355.1 Fraxinus baroniana
GATTTTTTTGTTCATGTTTTATTTTTTTTTAAATGAAAATTTTTCATTAAAGTGAATTTTTTTTTTTTTTACAATTGGTTATGAAATTTGTTATCATTGTTAAAAAAAAGTTTGTTCGAAAACTATTTTTTCATCAAAGTTTAACGTTTATTTGACTTTGTTTTACATAAAAAATGTCCACTAAAGTAAAGGCTAGAAGCTGGAATTAATTTTCTCACCAAAAAGTTGAGAAAATGAATTCCATGAAAAGAGAGAAAAGCGACGCGTGGTTGGAAAGTCTTTTAGACAATTTTGATATGGATCACATCCATTACAGAACACGGTATGGTTTCCTGTTCTTGTAATTTAGAATACTATTATTTTGGAAAGTAAATATTATATTTTGAGAGACGGGTGTCAAAATCATAAACGTCTATTCAATACAATATCATCTTAAGGAAAAAGATCAAACATTTGCCTTGGCCTTCTTCACATTTCTATATTTCTTTTTCCTATAATTTTTGTAAATTAACAAGTCTATACAATTATCAATACGTTGATAGTTACTAAAATATACGACAATCATGTTACTTGTACAATTAGTTTGACAATGTATGAGTTGACAGAGATCCAAATCACTTATTTGAAAACTGTTTTTTAAAATCAATGATCAGAATCTTTACACATCACACATTGTTAAATTAGTTGTATAAATTCATTGTACAATTAGCTTAATTCAATATACATATGGTTTGCACTAATTTTTCCAACGGTTCTCTCCTATGCTAGTTCTTCTGAAGCATGTTTGCTTATGGTTTATAGAAAAGTGATTATATTGTTACCACAATTTTTACTTATGATATCATAATTTTTAACTCATGTTTAGTGGGGATTAAAATCAAATTTTTAATAAATTTTGATAGAAGTTGATGATATGTTTAGTTAAAAAATTGTAGAAATTATAAAAAATTTACTTAAAATTAATTATTAATTTTGATTTAAATTTAAATTAAAAATTTTAATCGGTACCAAACATTTGCTAAATATTATTTCTACTTACTAATACGACCATTTCCATTTGGTGTCCATAACGTACACCAAGTATTTTCCATAAAATAATCATACATCTAATATTTTTTAAACATAAACATTTTATTTCTTCCTCAACCAATAACTTGATTTTTTTCCCCCACCGCTAATCCTAGGTTTTCCACCTTGGTGTATATTTCCCGCCAAATACAATTACAGCGTTTTATGTCCAGTTCTTTGAGTTTTGACATTTTTCTCAAGCACCTATTCAGTACTTCCCAATTCAAATTGTGACCAACCCTGCTCTCAAAAGGTTGTCAATTTTTACCCTTCCTCCTCCAGGTACATAAGCTATTCCCTATTTTTCTGGGTATATACCTTTCAATTTGTCTGTTGGTTAAATTTTCTGGGTCATTTATTATTTTTTCCTCTCTTGGATTATTTTTTGATGAGTTTTAGTTTTACTTTTCTTTTTATTTCGCTATTTTTTACATGTTGTGGTATAAACACAAAAATGCTGCAGTGTTGAACTTGGCATGCTTTGAAAAGCTAAAAAACTGGATGCATATTAAATCTTCATTATCATTTTTTATTTTTTTGGGTGGGGCTGATTAGAATGAACGGAGCCAACCAACAAGAAAGTGGTCCACACTCTAGAGTCCAGACTATAGCACAGTTGGGACCTGTAGCTTATTTTATCATATTATAATCAAGTTTCTCCATTAAAATTCGTATTTTTTTCCAATTCTATCTTTTTCTTGAATAGTAAATTTGGTAGTGGTGTCAAGACTGTAAAATCTGCCTGGTGTTTAGTGCTATAAAGACAGAACCACTAATTCTGAGGATAATACTTTGGCTTTCTTGGGGGGACCTGAACTGCTGGACCCATGTTGAGAATAAGGCATTCTCTGTTTCTCCTCGTGTATGTAATTTTAATTTATTTTGTTTTGTTCAATTTAATCGACATGTACCAAATTCCTGGACCGAATTACTCACAGTTGACGGGTAGAGTCCACATTGTATTCAGTTTGCACCTCTGTTTATCTGTTCACTTTGCAAAAGATTTGCTTGTGCGCATTTCTAGTTATTTGACTGATTTCTAGTTTTCAGTATATTTCATCAATTGGAATTTATGCGCCCACCAATCTGGTCGGTCAAATTATTTGTGTATGTCCTAAGGGTGGGTGTAGTAGAGTTCGTAAGGTTAGATGTAGGTAGCCTAATCATACTGGTCACTTATCCTCTTGACCGCAGGTCAACCCAAATAATGAGTAGTCCATAAATGTGATTGATTTTAGGGGTGTCCTTTCTGCGTATCAGAGGTGAGAGAAAACATCGACTCTCTTCTCAAATATAAATATAGACTATGAAGTGAAAAGTGGGTGGACATGGTCAGATAGCTCTTGCATTGAGGTGAACTACTAAAAAATATGTGTTTGCTTTGTGTAATTTTGATTTAGTTTATATAGTGGGTTCGGTTAAGAGGGATTAAGCTTAATCCTCGACTGGCAAGAGATTGGGAAATAATCTTGAATTACTTTTTCTTAAAAAATATAGATAGTTCTGATTGCAAAAAAATAAAAATAAAAAGATACATTATTTATATCTGAGCTCTTCTGTGAGGATCATCTTTTTGTCACATATGAGCAAAGAGGGAAAAAATGTTTATGTTGAGGTGAATAAACCCAAAGTTTTAATAGAAGGCCACTGTTTGGGCAAATAGGTCAAATCATAAGGTACAATGCATAAAGTTTATGCTAATCTACCTTGTGGCTAACATTATCTATGTGTTCCAGTCCATTTAAGCAAAGCCAGGTATTAAATGTCAACTTGACCTTTTTTTCCTACCAACTACTTTCATCTAATTCTTGTGCCACCCAAAAGTTGTAATGCTATTTTTTTACTTGTCCCTTGGACTCATTTTGTTCATGTAAGTTCCCCCCACTCCCCCATTTACACACAGGAATTACACATGATGCTATTGAAATGGTCCTGCAAAGTTCAAGACCAATCGTGGGGTTACTTTTGATTAGTAGATTTGACTAGTAAGTTTTTGTGAAACTAAGAAAATAAGTTTCATTTATTGGAGGATTTGCGTGGACGGAAGGCAGCCATTTAGCAGGATAACAAATGGGCAAGGGATAAATCGAAAGGAAACTGTATCCAACCATAGATGGATGTGGTATTAAAGAAAACACACATTATCCTACCTCATTTTTACTCATAATAAAACTGTCATTATCTAAATGAAACTTGAGATTTATTTATTTATTTATTTTCAGAAAACTCATGTGGAACTATTTTTTCTTTGAAGTCACTGTTACTAGAGTTTTCTCCATTCTGTATATCTGCATCTTTAACTGTTTATTTTTCTGCGTAAAGAATTTAACAAGTCAGACCCACCCATATGGAAAAAGACTGTCCACAAGAATTGGTGGCTCCTGTAGCTCTTATATGACAGTTGTGATGGAATTGTATTTCATAGAAACTTTGTAATACAAGCAAGTTTTTTCTGTGAATGGTCTATATACCTGATAAGAAGATAAAGCTAGTGATGTTGAGATGTTTATACTTGGGATAATTAATACAATTTTCCTAAATTGAGCATTGAAGAGCTTCCTAACTTGATATTTCTTCAGGGACGAAACCGAGAAGGCCTTAAAAAACTTCGTATTCTCAGTCCTGTTGCATTTAATTGGATTCATGGTCTGAAATATGAGCTTTGGGTTAAAGAGAAATGCTTGTAGGGCTATTTGAGACTCTGTTTGTCTCAGTAGATGATCGGAAAGTTCGGTATCTTCTATCAAAAATAGGTACATGATAGTCAGGTTAGGCTTCTTGGTTGCTGCTTCTATTGCAGCCTATGCAGTTCAGCAGGCTAATACCAGGAGCTCGAGGTCATCGGCCTCTTTAATTAAACCTTCAGGTACTTTATTCTTTGAGTTTTGTTTTTATCTATCACCATTTCTTGTTTGTACTGAATTTGTCAAGAAAAAAGGAAAAAGTTACTTTTATGTGCATGATATATAACCTCGAATATGAATACTTTAATGATAAAGTTGTTTAATGGATTTTCTAATTTATGGATAAAGGTTGCCTCTCGAGTAATTAGAAAAGATTAAACTTTGCATTGCTTGCTCAACTGGATTTTAGTTTTAAATAATTGCTCGGTTATTTTGTAATTCAGAAAATGATGAAGCATCTACAAATGAAGGGGATAACAAAGAGCAGTTTTCTTATTCTGATGAAGGCCTCAAAGAAGTGGTTGTAAGTATTGAGAAACACCCTAGAATAATTCCTTCACTTTTCCTTCGAACTTTAATTTTGTGCTAGTAGATTTTAATGATCCATTAATTCCTTCAATTCTATTTCTCCTTTGATCATGAATTGCAGGCCGAGGAAGAGGAGAAAGAAGAAGTTAAATTAATTAATGAAATAGTACATCCTGTCCTAAGTAATCAATTTGACATTGAAGATGAGCTTTTCCCAGAATTTGAATATCTTTTGTCCGGAGAAATTGACTTTCCACTGCCTGCGGACAAATATGATACCGAAGCCAATTCCAGAGAAGAGAAAAATAAAGTTTACGAAAGTGAGATGGCAAATAATGCAACTGAACTGGAAAGACTACGCAACTTAGTAAAAGAGTTAGAAGAGAGAGAGGTGAAGCTTGAGGAAGAATTGCTTGAATACTATGGATTGATGGAGCAAGAATCAAATATTGCTGAATTACAGAAGCAGCTTAAAATTAAGACAGTGGAGATTGAGATGCTGAACATTACGATAAATTCATTGCAAGCCGAGAGACAAAAGCTTCAAGAGGAGGTGTCTTTGGGAGCCGTTTCTAGGAAAGAACTTGAGGTGGCAAGAAAGAAAATAAAGGAACTGCAAAGGCAAATTCAGCTCGAGTCAAACCAGACTAAAGGCCAGCTTTTATTGCTTAAGCAACAAGTCAGTAGACTTCAAGCCAAGGAAGAGGAAGCCGTTATGAAAGATGCTGAATTAGGGAAGAAGCTTAAAGCTCTGAAGGAGTTAGAGGTGGAGGTTATGGAGCTTAAGAGGAAGAACAAAGAGCTCCAGCATGAAAAGAGAGAGTTAATAGTAAAATTAGATACTACTGAAGCCAAAGTAAATGCCCTTTCCAATATGACAGAGGTATAACTTCCCAATGCCTCCTTGCATATGTTATATGTTGTGTTTTGTTACTTCTTTTCTGATTTCAATGGTTATTTGTTGCATCAAATTAGTGTTTGATTATACAGCAGTACAACCCTGTTGACTTTTTGATTCGATCCTTTACGAATGTACTTCTAGTTTTGAGGAATCTTGTCTCGAGTTGCAGTGAAAATATCTTTTGGATTGTGTAAGGAGGTAACTACTAACCAGATTGATAATGCTGCCAATTAGTACATATCCGATACCCAGAACCCACATTGAAAAAATAATATAGACCCCGGCGCCCACTGTACACAAAATAAATGTCATAGCTGAGTACCGACCTTTTTTTTCCTCCCCACATGGATAAAGTAGATAGACTGGAATTAATTCAAACTCCGATCAGTTAATGAGATTAATTCCTGACATGCCCTCATTATTTTGTACTGCAGAGTGAAATGGTTGGCAAAGTGAGAGAAGAGGTGAATAACTTACGACATGCAAACGAGGACCTCGTTAAACAGGTGGAAGGACTTCAGATGAACAGATTCACTGAAGTTGAAGAGCTAGTTTATCTTCGCTGGGTCAATGCATGCTTAAGATTTGAGCTTCGGAACTACCAAACACCATCTGGAAAAATATCAGCTCGAGATCTCAATAAAAGTTTGAGCCCAAGATCACAAGCGAAGGCTAAACAACTGATGTTAGAGTATGCAGGATCAGAACGTGGACAAGGAGACACAGATATTGAAAGCAACTTCTCCCATCCATCCTCTCCTGGAAGTGAGGATTTTGATAATATGTCTATTGATAGTTCCACAAGCAGATTCAGTAGTCTCAGTAAAAAGCCTAGTTTGATCCAAAAGCTGAAGAAATGGGGAAAAAGTAGAGATGATTCGAGTGCACTTTCTTCCCCAGCAAGATCTCTCGGGGGAGGATCCCCCAGCAGGAATAGCATGAATTATAGACCTAGAGGTCCTCTCGAAGCCCTGATGCTAAGAAATGCAGGTGATAGCATGGCTATCACTAGTTTTGGGATGGGAGAACAGGATGACCTTAATTTACCTGAAACTCCGAAACAACAGCCTAGTCGAGTTCAAGATTCTTCTCCTGATTCACTCAATTCTGTTGCAGCCTCTTTCCACGTAATGTCCAAATCAGTTGAAGGAGTTCTAGAGGAGAAGTATCCCGCATATAAAGATAGGCATAAGCTGGCTTTGGAAAGAGAGAAGCAAATCAAGGAAAAAGCTCAACAAGCAAGAGCAGCGAGGTTTGGTGACCCTTCTAAGGCGGATAAAGATAAATCTGTGACTTTGCCTCCAAAACTGGCTCTAATAAAAGAAAAACCAGTTGCCTCTGGTGACTCAAGTGACCAGTCGAATGATAACAAAGTTGATTCTACAGCAGCGAGCAAAATGAAACTTGCACATATTGAGAAGCGACCTCCTAGGGTCCCTCGAGCACCTCCTAAACCATCAGGAGGTGCTCCTGCTGATAAAAATACACACACTTCAAGTGGAGCACCAGGTATGCCACCACCACCACCTCCTCCACCAGGTGCCCCGCCACCACCTGGTGGTGGACCTCCACGCCCACCACCTCCACCAGGAAGTCTCTCAAGATTGACCGGAAGTGGTGACAAAGTTCACCGAGCTCCTGAACTAGTTGAATTCTACCAGACATTGATGAAACGCGAGGCAAAGAAGGATACACCATCTTTGATTTCTTCAACTTCAAGCCCCTCAGATGCAAGGAGTAACATGATTGGGGAGATAGAGAACAGATCATCATTCCTCTTAGCTGTAAGTCAAACTGCTTTATTTCTTATACGCTGTTTGTATTGCTAGTTATTCAGTTTTGAGAATGAAAGAAAAATTCGGAATCTTGAACTAGGTTAAAGCTGATGTGGAGACTCAAGGTGATTTTGTTCAGTCATTGGCTACTGAAGTCCGGGCAGCTTCCTTTACCAACATAGAAGATTTGCTGGCCTTCGTGAACTGGCTTGATGAGGAACTCTCCTTCTTAGTATGTGTTTCGATCTATTGTTCAAATTAGTAATACATCAATTAGTGCAGTCACTATTTACTATAGGCTAAAATATAACCAGATGAGTATTCTTAAATGCTTCTAGCCTGTTAAGCAATTTTCTTACTTGCTTAATCTTCTCTTCAAGGTTGATGAACGAGCTGTCCTTAAACACTTCGATTGGCCAGAAAGTAAAGCAGATGCATTAAGAGAGGCAGCATTTGAATACCAGGACCTGATGAAATTAGAGAAGCTAGTGACCTCGTTCGTTGATGATCCAAATCTTCCTTGTGAGGCTGCTTTGAAGAAGATGTACAAGTTGCTTGAGAAGTAAGTGACTTTTGCAAAGTTATCTCAGTTAGATTAACGGGCTAGCCTTGAGATTTTGGGGACCTTAAGCCTAATTTATATGACACCTTCTATATTTAATTTATGAGTTTTATCTATACATATAAATATTAAAAGCATTAATATTATGGGGACCCTCACCTATACGAGGCCTTAGGCACCAGCCTATGCCGCCTATAGCCAGGGCTTGAAGTTCGGAAAGTATGTGATTAAGTAGTCTGGAGAGATTATGAAGCACATGGTCACTTGAAATGGCAGTTTAAGTGCTCTTATGAGGGTTGTTCATTTGCTGCTATACAAATTTGAACAATGTGATCGTCCTGAAATTTATCTAGTTATTGAAACCCTAAATGAAATACTTAAAATTTCACAATTTTCCAGGGTGGAGAACAGTGTGTATGCACTGTTGCGCACACGTGACATGGCTGTTTCACGGTACAAGGAATTTGGCATCCCCGTTGATTGGTTGCTTGATTCGGGAGTAGTTGGCAAGGTACGTTTGAAGTTTAAAACGCGTCACTGCGTTCCTATGTGATGTTCACCTTGTGACATTAGGTTTTGGGATATGTAATGACTAATGAAAATGCAGAACTTGTTCATCTCTTTTGTAATATTTCTTGCTTTTAACTGCATGGGAATAACTGTCTATGCGCAACTTGGCCATCTATTTGCAGATCAAGCTTTCATCAGTACAATTAGCACGAAAATACATGAAACGTGTCGCATCAGAGCTTGATGCCATGAATGAACCAGAGAAGGAACCCAACAGAGAGTTTTTTATTCTTCAAGGTGTCCGATTTGCTTTCCGTGTTCATCAGGTACATCCATATTATTACAAATGGAGAAAAGTAATTTACGTAGTCGACCTTAAATTTAATGATAATAAGCTTACTAATGAGAATTCAATTAAAACATGTTTCAGTTTGCGGGAGGCTTTGATGCAGAAAGCATGAAGGCTTTTGAAGAACTAAGAAGTCGAGCTCAAGCGAAAACAGGAGAAGAGAATAAACTAGAAGAATGAACATTTTTTTTTACCGATGTCTAGTTTATTATTTCATCCTTATCTGTGTGAAATGGTAGAAACAATGTATACTGGAACTGGCAGAATCAACAGTTCATTTAAGGAAAAATGCATACTTATACAGAGATCAGAATAATTAAGAGAGCTGTAATTTAAACTTGTACCAAAATGCTTTAATCAAGAAGTTTGAGTCCAGCCCCAACCTTCAAAGGTTAAAAAATACAAAGATATAGAGGTTTTTCAACTCTATTGTCACACTGGTTAGGTGAATTTATTTATCATTTTTGTTCTGATGTTTCATGTCAAGGCCAAAATATGATTCTTGTTTGAAATAGGATAGGTAGCTCCTTTTCTTTTCCAAAGTGTTGATTTTTTGTCTGTTCTGAGAAATGTTTTGATCAATTCCATTTTTTTTGTTTTTCCCTCTTAACACCCGCGTGGGGTGGGGATGTTCATCGTCCATCCTAGCAAAATATAGGAAGATAGGAACAATGCACGCCAATAAAAATTTGCACGTAGCAATTGAGATTCAGGGAAAAGATTATTTTATTGAGTGCTTATCTTGTTTAACAGAAAGATGGATTCCCCACTCAGCAAGAAAGAGAGAAAAATGTGTTCTCTATCGCATTGTGATTACAAGACTCCTGTCTATAAACTTAGCTCCACCTACCTTCCCTTGGATTTTTGATGGCAGTCGAATGACACGCCTTTGATCACCTGCTTCAACCAGCAACTCCGACCCACCTCTAAACTGCAAGTTTCACAATTGACAAATTATGAATCATTTTAATTTGTTAGCCATGCTATACGAATACGAGAAATTGATTCCAGTAAGCCCAAACGACACTTCTATCAAGCTCTGTTCAAGAATGCTTCATTCGTGCACATATTTCCTGTATGCTACAGATCGCCGGACGACTCAATTTTCATGATTTTCATATCCTTTTTTATTATATCCGTCACTAAGAAACTTCATTAGTCCAGCACAAAAGTATAAATAAAATGACATACTTGGTAAAGCTTGATTTCTGACTTATCAAAACCCGGCATGAAGAGCGTCATGGATTTATTGGATGGATCGAATTTGACTGATGGAGAGCTCTCGCTGGTGGACAACGATAGAAGATCTCGTGCATTTTTACTAGGTATGCTCGTCATGATCTCATTCCAGTTTAGATCCTCAACCACTTTGAGATATGGAAAGAAAACATAAGGCAAAGGTGAAAAGTTTTTTCCAATCTCGGCTAGTGCCTCAGGACCATTTGGTGACGAGATGCCAAATGCACCAGAAATTTGTGCACCAGCTTGAATTGCGCATCCCCAGTAGCGCATTGCAGAATTTAGAGATAACAGGTTGGTTGGATCCATCACAATATAGCAGCCAAATCTCTGAGGTTCTGCAAACACTGAAGATCCTTTCTGTAGCACAAATGATAAGGAAGCTTTTAGCAGTAAGAAATACACTGACGCCTAGAAAATTCAAACTACGAACAGTATTCACCTCTAATGCTTGCTCTAGATAATCCCATATTTCTGAACTCATTCTCCCTTTAAGATTTGTTCTCTTGCCACTTAGACTCAAGAATTCGTCCACAAGTCTCAAGATAGATGGACCAGTTACCCTCCCTAAATCAGTCTTTTCAGCCAGCGTCCTCATATATTTCAAGTATAATCTGTGCAATGAACAATGATGACGGGTATAAGCAAGTGAAGGGAAAGAGAGGAGAGGTGCGAGTGGGAGAGTAACAAACCACTAACCTCGCTTTACTGGTTGCACCTATCATACGTAATGTATCTTCGGTACTTATACCATCATATACAACTACGTCAAACTTATCTCTCTCGCCATTCCTCTGGACGGCATTAACCAAGAATCCTACAAGTCGCTCAAGTTCCAAAACTGAAAATATAGAATCCATGCCAGGAAGTACACCAAGCTCTTCCCCTACCACCTACTATATTTTGAAGAGAGATGCATGAGAATATTAAAAGGAAAGTGAAATTTGAGAATTCAAAACATTGTTACATACCCACCCCTTCCAAAACACCTTGGGTCATGTTCAGATGGGCATCAGCTTGCTTCAGCCGTTTAAGAGGTTCAAGGAGCATCTGTTGAAAATAAACATGTTCTTCACAAGTCAAACTAGGCTCAGCTGGACACCTATTCTAACGTGCATAAAACAAAGGGAAGAAGAGATAAGCGCACACTTGTGGTTTCCAATCTAACGGCTGAGAGGTTGTCGTTGAATTTGACAACAGATGGTCCAATCTTACAGTTCAGAAGATATTCAGCTGTAGGATCTTGAGAATGTATTGCCAAACATGTCTTGAGCCCCGTCATAGCGTAATGCTGAGAACCAAAAAAATAATAACAATGAGGATACCATACTCATGAAAATATAAACCTAGAAAGAAATTTAGCACCTGCTCATGGCCATTATTTTGAGAAAATGGAGTTTTGAATACTGATTTTTTGGATAGGAAAAAGTTTCGAGTTTATGTGCAAAATATTTTATTGTGTAAATGTGTAGTTGAAAATGAGTATGGAAATTAAAGAGTTTGAAGTAATGGTTGTCGAACAAGGGCTTAATTTCTAGTACACGAATACGAAAACTGTATATAGCTGATGGTGACATTGTATCTCAAAGTCTGTTGAGTGTTTACAAAGAAAATAATTTTAATAAAAGGTATAAAATTTATTGTTACTGCAGCTCACATCAAAGAAAATTGCAGGCCACCTCACTAACCTACAGCACTTTCACTCCTCTAATAAAGCTATACTACTCAGTTATCACTCCTTCTCACTGTCTCTCTCAGTCATCCATATCATTACAAGGAGTTTATATGACGCAAGAGCGAAGTAATTTGTTAACAAACAAAAAAAGAAAAAAAGGGGTAAAAAGAGAAGAATTAAGGGCAAAGAAGAAAATGAATTTATCATATATATTCAAGGTTAAATATTACAATGAATAAGTCCTCTATCTATAGATTAGCTAATCTAAAATTAAAAGAACTTCTAATTAAATGTAACTTTATCAAAATATTAAATCTAAGTTAATCTAATATAAACAATCGTAATATGAATTAAACTCTGGTTTTAAAATCATATCTAACATCTATTTCTATTTCTATTCAATCTCTATCTTTATCTCTATTTCTATTATTTCCCCCGATTAAGAGAAATTGACTCGGGCGAGGTAGATTGGAACTTCAAACTCCAAGGAGGACAACCTTTCTTACTAACCAAATAATACAATCGGCCACATGGTGACAACAGAATTTTCAAATCATCCTCAATAATATGATCTCACCAAGGAGGATGCTTTTTTCTTTTAATCAAGTTTCGCTAGCAAACTCCAAAAATGAAAAACTCACGCACCTCATCCTTAAAATCTTCAATTGATTTTGCATAATGAAGAGCACAAGAAACTAGCGTTGTAGACTGACCTAGGAAAACAAATTATTGAAACATCGAAGGCTCGAATGGGCCGCAGTACGGGAAAAAAAATTCTATATTGAAAATATAACTTTCATTCAATTGAGATGGTCTAGATTAATTTCAAGTGAGTGATCCAAAAAAAAATTCTTAACGGGTTTATGAAACTGGGTCAAAGAAACACATAATAAAGCATAAGAATCACCATGAATGCATTTGTGCCTGAATTGCGGCGTCACGAACAAGCTCGTGACTCTCATTATTGAAATAAACTATACGTTTTATCTCAGCATGAAAATTAGGAAATGGGACAATAGAGGTTGGAGTAACAAAATATGATGAAAATTAGTAAGTAACAATTGAATGTCGATAGGAAAATTATTAAATTGAACAATGGCTTTGGAAAACGTGGCAACTCGGGGAGTATCATACAAATGAAGAAAAGGCACAATAATATCAATTTCAAAGTCACACAAAGGAGTAGGCAATAACAATTTTGGCATGAGGCTTAAGACATGGAATATTTAGCAAAGGTGGCAATATACGTAATTCCTCAACTGTGTCATAGTCAATTATGTCCAAGAAGGTGTGAGAGGGGATATAAGACAAGTCTCAAAACTCTTATCCTCGCCATCAGAATAGTCAATATGTTCAATAGCAAAAATCTCATTTTCTTTATAAGAAAGAGGACTAAAACAACTAAATTTAGGAAGCGACTGGTGTGACTGGAGTAGCATGCCTATTTTTAACATGATTGATGAATTTTGAAAAGATATGTACCAAAGGTTGGCCTATTGATAAGCTTCATTTAAGGATTGGGGCACAGAAATGTCGTCAAGCAAAATTTCAGGATTCAAATCACTAAAAACCTAGGCGCTACGATGTAGGGAGCTTCATAAATATAATAATTGTGCAATATATTCTCTTCAAAGTGGGCTACATACTCACTAATAGTGGACATGCCTTGTCAAATTGCAAAAATAATTGATTTAATAATTGAGTTCGATAATAAACCGAGGCATATTTATTAATTTTCATTTCATCTTATCCCACAAAATGACAAGGCATTGACCTAGATGATTACATATAAATGATTCCAATAATTCCTAGTAGAACCAATCAATGAGATATTAGCATGACAAACTTGAAGAGAGTCAGTCAAGTTGTGAAAGGCACCAAACTTTTAAAGATAATCAAGCCAATCTAGAAATGACTGCAGACGAGTCCAATCATCAAAATCTCACATCTTAAGGTAATTCGTCTAGAAGGGTATTGATTGTTGTTGACATAGTCCCTAGATGGGGGTAATTGTGTTGATAAGGGGATGGGGACGGCACAATATTGTGGTAGCTAATTATGGGTTCGATGTAAGTATAGGAAATTTTATAGAGTTCGTATATGATGCTAAGGGAAGTGCCAAGACAAAGCAATTAATTTTTTTTATATAAACAATATTTGTTTTTCAATGAAAACAAAGCACCTAAACTTAAAAATACTTTTTTTATAATTTATTAATTTAAAATTGACAAGCCAGATCATAAAAAAAGGCATGTTTTCTACATAAAAGAAATTGTTTTCTTTCGAGATTCAAAAGAGCCAAATAGTGTCCCAATCATAATCTTTCTCATTTTTTTACTGTCTCTCTCATTCATCCATACAATGACAGGGAGCTTATATTTATAGGCCTCAATGTCGGTTAGCAACCGACTTAATCCTTTCTGGATAAATGTAAGTAAATTATTAATTAATAAATCTAGAAATTTCCAGCTATAGCAGTGAGGAGTTTCTTGGCATTTCTTGTAGAAGGAAACCAAAATAAATTATACAACAAAGGAAAGAGAGGCTGCAAAACATAGAAAATTCTAGAGCCTCTTAGTTGGTGATGATTCTTCATATTCCCATTTCACTCTAGCATTCATTTCTTACTCTGCGTATCTTTTCAGTTAATTCTGATTTAAAAAAAAAAAAAAAAAACTGAATTGGATTTTTGCCATTTGGTCGCTGCAGAACCAGTTGTTCTCCACTAGTTTTCTGTTTCAATGATTTCCTTTTTGCCTGTTAATTTTGGTGTTATAATCACCATTATTATGAAATTTTTTATAATTGAGCAATGAGGCTGCTGATCTTCTACATGTAAAAACAAAGAAAAATTAACTTTTGTAAGCAGTTCAAAATGAATAACAATAAATTACTATGTCATCAACCACATAAAACACTACAATTCATCCAATCCAAGCAAATAATCAACAAAAAGTTTAACCAGTGAAATTGAAAATCTAACTAAAATTAAATAAAGCGCGGTGTGAGACTAAGTGTATTGAATGCATACCTGAGCTGCAAAAATAGCAGCAGTGGTTTTTCCAGAGCCACCTTTACCCAAGAAAGTGACCAACTTTGTGGGTTTATCATCACGGTCATATTTAGCTGCATTTGCAGTGGCCATGGAAAAATTTATAGCTCCGATTTTATTTATTCTTCTTCTTCTTCGAGTAGATTTGGCGAGGTGAATATAATGAAAATCTGGAATTTTGGGGATAGAAAATTGCGGTACGAGGAGAGATGGGGTGCACAAAGCCATTGATTTACAAAGCAGAATCTGCAGTTGCAATGTTGATCTTCGTTTGATTTCTGGGAAGACGAGGAGATTCAAATAAATGGAGGTGGTGTGGGGTGTGTTAGACGATTAGGTGAATTAGGCGAGATTGGCCGGGAGAGGTACGCTTTGCACTTGCAATTTTTGAGGAGTAATTTTCACTTTGAACCATAATATTTAGACTTGCTATGAATTTGATCCCAATAGTTACGCAAATTGGCAAATTTGTCCATATTAACAAATTGTTGTTTGGAAACTTTGGAAATAACTAGCAACAGCTTGTTACTTTGTAACAGTATTGTGATTTTTCATAAATTTTCACTATACTAGTTTTTTTTTTTAATGTCAGAGTATTACTTTTATTACAGTAAATCATTTCACTTAGCATGAAAGATAAAAGAGGAGATGCAACCAATCCAATCTCACGATCATCACTGTTGCTATCGGATATTTTCATGCATATTTGTTAATTTTTTGGTCGAATTCTAACATTTAGGTGGTCAAATCTCCTCTTATATTTTTATATTTAGATTAGGGCGAGATTCATTTAGATTAGTTTTATTAAAGTTTTGTCTTTTGATTACAAGAGTAAGTTAAGGTTTTTATTTTCCTTTTGATTTAGAGTTAAAGTTAGTTATTATTTGGTTGTTTTGAATTGAATATTAAGTTCCAGTTTGGTGGCGATTAAAATTAAATTATTAATAAATTTTGATAAAAGTTAATGAAATGTGTAGTTGAAAAATTGTGTGTCTCATAAAATATATGGTAAAAATTAATACAAATACATGTATTCCCTTAACAAAAGTGCTTCTACATCCTCCGAGCAAAACCCCGTCAATGAGCTGAAATTAGGTGGCTACAATATAACCAATAAGGTCTCCAACGACCTCACCATCTGTGTCAAGTTTCAGATCCACAAGGATGGGTGCACTACAAGAAACAGTCGATGAGGCTAGTGGTTGAGGGGTGTGTGGATGGCTGTAAGCACGAATAAATTAACCGTGTAGCAACTAGGACTTAACCATGATAGAATCTCCCGGTTGTTGAGGTCCTCCATGGATGAATATGGTGCGGACCTTGCACGGTCACCCAGAGTAATCACGCCATCCAGCAGAAACTCTCAAGCTCAGCCTGGACACAAGTGTGGAAAACACTAGTAATGCATCTTATGTAGCTAACTCATTCAGGTACAAAATCCTGAGATTTTCCACGCCAATTTTGCAGAAGGGCAGTATAGAATCACATAGGTAGTTGTTTCAATTCGATCACACTGCAACGCTTGTTACACCCCATTTTTCTGTGTGCCTGATTAATATAAGTAGGTATAGCATTGTAAAAATGAAGATGATATCAGATTGGTGTGGTACTAATTTGTTGAAAAAAATACGAGATTATAGACACAATATTGTGAAGTGGATCACTTAGTCCACATGGCACATGGATAT
>CAIGRO010185488.1:0-10149 GCA_903798355.1 Fraxinus baroniana
AATCCTAATGATCACCCCACACGATAATCTGCTAGTGCGATAATGTAAATGTTTCAGCCAATTTACTAGAGCGGACCAATTCTGGAGTCCGTAAAATAGGAAAGATGTGAATTTACTGCTTTAGGGCCGCGATTTTGGCCTAAAGTAATTCAGTAAATGTATGTGGCAATTCTGACCGACGACCAACCAAGGGAAAATTGTCCAACTTTTGCTACAGTACCTGAAACGAAAAACTAACAACACATGAAGGTTAGAAATATCAAAATAAAAATTAAGTCTGAAGAAACCTTTGGCTGAAACAGCCTCACGGCCCACACGCTGTCGCCGAAGATTCATACTCCACCGCCAGAGCCCATGGGCATCACCACTAGCAGCATCTCAGTCTGCAGAGTATGGGTCTGACCTCAGTTTTTCCAATCGGTCATTGGTTGGCCGGAATTGAAGGAAACTTGTTCGAATTTTTGAAAAAAGTTTCATTATTCTTCTTCAGCAGCTTCGATCACGATTTTTTCTTCAGTTTTAACTCCCAACCTTGCTTTGATACCAATTGTAGAACTTAATTTCACCTACAATTAAACAACACAATGTAATCAGTAGAGAATTAAGTAAGAAAGTTCAAAAGAATTTTCCCCTTTTGTTTTAGGCTCAGAAAATATCAATCCAACACCACAAAGGCAACACCAAAGTTTGGAGAATGACACGGACACACAAAGGCTCGAAGAAGAAAAGCTGGACAGGAGAAAGTTGCACTAAGCAGGGATGGTTTGAACAAAGTAGAGAACCGGGTTCATTTGCTTCTTCCAAAGGAAAAAGGCAAATGATTTTTAGTTTGTTGAATTGAAGTCGAGAAGCTTCAATTTATAGGCAGGGGATTGAACTAATTTTCCAGATTTTTCTCTCCAAAGATAGGCATTATCAAAACTGAAAATGGTTAGATATTATACAAATTTGAATGAAAGAGGTAAACGACCATTGCCACATTATCTCCAATAATTAGGTATTGAGCAACTAGCTCAATGAGCTGATTTCCTCTAAATACCCAATAAGAATTGGACTACATCGTTTGTGGTGTGAAATTTAATATTCTTCAATCCCGGACTTTAGTCTATGAAGTTAAACTGGCCACTGTTTTTCATTATCGCCTAGGGGTTATTTAGGTATCACAAAAAATACCCAACACGTGTTGTGCACCAAGCCTTTAACAGCCAATTTGGACGGTTGTGGACGAAAAGGATCACTCTTGCAAAATAATGTAGATTTAGGGATGTTTTTAGAAAGGATAGATCTTAGATCCGCAAAAACTGAATACGATAGGGATACAAAGTATATAAAAAATAATAATAATAATAACAGTACTTGAAATTATAAACAAGTTAATGCAAGTTATTAAGAAAAAACAAACGTGTTTAATTAAAATCTCAATCACCACTCTTGTTTATTACTGAATATCAGCCGTGTCTTGATAATATACTCATGTTTGGTCCTCATTTTCAAAAAAGTAATACTATTTAACATTATTTGTATTACCAGACCAGTTTAGATGGCACTAGTTGTCATTAAATGAAAGGTACAATAAATAAATCACATAATTTCATTTTTAATTGAACTTATCACATAATGTCACATAAACTGGTGTTATATAATATTATTCTTTTCTAAAAATGTTTTTTTCTTAAACTCATTTTCAACCACATATTAAATGGACTCACAATTTTATCAATTCCAATTATACATTTCATCAACTTCTATTAAAATCTTGTAAAAATTTAATTTTAATTGGGAGCAAGGCCGGTCATAAGATTTTAGGGGCCTTATGCCGACTTCAAATATATGGCCCTATAAATATTTTTAAAAATATATAATAATGATAATAAATAATATTATTTATTAAATAAAATATTTAAAATTATAAAAATAATAATCTAAAACTTTCAAGTGTTTAAATTAAATGTAATCTTCTGGATTTTTTTGATAGAAAATCAACAATTACATTATTAGAATCAATTTGTTTTAGAATATTTTTTTCAATCGACAACATGACCAATTCATTCAATTTTCTCTTATGACATTGTTAACCAAATGTAGGATTTTATCAACTTCACTTTGAGAAGTTATTCTCGACAAATGCAATTGGAGCTGGTAGTCAATAATATTCGACAAGCAATTCACACATTTGGAAAACAATATTCCATCATTTTAATATAGTCTAGCACTTCAATCGTCTTTTTGGTCGTTTCGACAAACAACTTCTCAAGTTTCTCAACAAATAAATCTTGCACATAATATTAAATTTTTAGTCACGTTTCAAAAAAAAAAATTCAAGTTTATCACACCAGCACTTCAAAAAATTATCTTATGCAGTGTTCAATGATTTTAGAATCAGACAAATTCAAAAATATTTCGAACTTTTTGGAAATTATTCAAACATTAACTCAAGTGAAGAAAGATCCTGGTCAACATATAAAATAAATAATCAACCCCAAAATATTTCTTCAACTGAATGTGTTATCTCATTGTAGAAATTTTCATCCAAGTGCTTTTTTATATGAATAATATGATTTTTCATGAAAGACATTCAACTTCCATGTGAATAGCAATTTCTTTAGCAGTAATCTTGTTAGATTCAAATTCAGTTTCTTGATATATTTTAAACACTTAATTAAATACTTTCAAGTAACAAATAGTAGCATCAATAGATATGTCCTCACTTTACAACATTTTGCTTATTCTATAAATAATTGTATATTGTACCAAATAACTATTTGAAACAAGAACTAAAAATTCATAAATGTCAAAAGATTAACTTTAGTATCTCTAAATGTCTTAAGGTCATCACATATTACACCATGTGTTCTAAAGCGTCTTTTATTTGTAGCACTTAAAATCTTATTAGTTTTAACACTTTCAACTTACCTTTCTCAATATATAATTCTTTTCAGGATAATGTTAAATGTTAGACATTTGATGCCATTATCACAAAAATATATAATAATAATAATAATAATAATAATAATAATAATAATTCACCAATTGTTCCTACCCTGAAGTATCATTAAGGAATTCAAATGAAAAAAAAATTCTTACTTAATATTGAACTTGCTAAGATATCTACGTTACTAAGTTCTAAATACTTTTACAGATAAAGACTAAACTAATCTATCTTGTTTCTAAGTTTTTATAAACTAAAAGACCCATCTTTGAATAAAGCCTTTAAAGTGGGAGATATATGAAATAATTTTTTTTCGAGCCCTCATAAAAGCGAGTTCTTAGGCCATTCTCTATTCCATCTATAGTCAGGCCGCCGTGTAATGCGGTAAATATCTTAAAAGTTGATAAGTGATGTGGACATTTTAAAGTTTAGTAACAATTGTAGCAGCCTATAAGTTCAAGGATCAAATCGGATTTTAACCATGAAGAAAAATATACAACTCCGCTTGTTTGATTTCACACCAGTCTTACCTTTCTTGGGCTCCACAAATGACCTGTTCTAGATTTCTGTACACCGTGAGTCAAAATTTATTAAAGGTTCTTATTCTAGTATTGAATGTTCAAATCTAGTTGGTATTGACTTAGCTACTTTATATATTGAAGTTGTGGTGGTGGAAGCAAACCTCAAACAGAGATGTCGAGGAATTATGACAACTGGGAGAGGCTGGTGAGAGTTGTAATGCGGCGCGAGGAGTATTGGCAAGTGGCTCACGACCACTCCAGAAGCCCGAGCATCAACTCTTTAGCATCAAGCGAGGAGTATTGGCAAATGGCTCATGACCACTCCAGGAGCCCGAGCATCAACTCTTTAGCATCAGATTTCAGTTCCAGTTCCAGTTCCAGACTTCCAGTTCCAGATTCAGTTCAAGTTCATTATCGGATTATGTACCTGTCGATTTTTGGAGGACAGAAGGTTCATCTTTGTATCAGCAAAATCACCAAGACGCAGTTTACTTCAATGATCACGACCATTCAAGAAACACGATCACCAGCTCTTCATCATTGAAATTTGACGTACTATCTTTGAGTTTTCAAAGAGAAGAAAGAAATGTTGAAAATAGAGGAAGGAATCCAAGATCCGGTTCAAACAGAACCCCTGTCATGGATTCCACTATGATAAATGGATTCTGGGACGTCACTGAGTTGCTTCGGGATTTTGCTGAGAGCAATAAAAACAAGTCGGCCGTTGGACTATCCAATGATGGCCCCTCAGAAGTGAGAGGTGTCCAGGATAATAAGAGCAACGGTTCTTACTTCTTAATTTTTTTATGCTCTTTTCTCGCCGTTCTTTTTGTAAGATTTTTATCACCATTGCTCGCTGAAATACTGGTTGCACGCTAGCATTTAAAATAATAAATTAACAACTTTTCAAGTACCGGCTCATAAGAACTCTCAACAAATCTACTCAGGATCATTGTTCATACTTGGTGATGGGACCATTATATGAAAAAAGTATCAAGTAATCATGCATAGTTGATTCCACCGTAACTCATTTTTTGTACTGTTGAAATGGAGAGCAGATATTGGGCCCACTCGTGTTCACGCAAGCTAATTCCAACACGTGTGAATAGATTACTAGTTGACGATGTTTCAAATTTGAACTTGTGAGAAACTTTATAACATGAGACAAAGATGTTCGGACTCTAGCAAGATATATAAGTGAAATTGCACAATAAGGAAACGATCAACAAAAAAACTAGACTAAGATCAAGATCAAACATCTAATTTTAACAACAAAATATTTAACTCAAGAGGAGAGAATATATAGCTTATAGTTGATGTATTAGCATTTTACCCCCTCCCCCAATGACACAAAGGGGGGATATTTATAGTATTACGTGTGAAATGGTGACCATTGAATGAGGGGACACAAAGTCTCATCTCCTTAACCGAAGCATTTTATCCTAGATATTGATTTTGACCCAACTAATTCTTGGCGCATTAAATACTCTAACAATTGGGGCAACCACCCTACAACCTATGTTTACAAAGCTTCGACATACTACTCACAGGAGTCAAATCGATCATTCCAACAAGATTTCATGAATTTAGGATCTTCAAATGTGGGTTGTCATTTGTCGTGGTAGTGTTTCAGATTTGACTTTGTTGCTCTTCACCACTTCGGCAGAGTTTCAGATTTGATTCAGTCGTGCCTTACCACTTCGGCATGACTTCATTGTACCTCACCAGTTCGATAAATGGGCTTGGACAGAGCTTCGAATTTGATTTCGTTGAGCCTCACCACTTCAGCAAATAGGCTTCAGCTGACCATTCCCATGGAGCCGCTTCTGTGAAAGTGGACTTCAGTGCTCTAGATTTAGTGGACTTTGGTAGGCCCTATGCACTCCACGAGGAATGCCATGTGGCTTCAGTAGAGGGGTTTCAGTGGATCGACCACATGGGACGCCGGTGGCGAAGTGTAGCAATAGTTCCTCAAGTCCATGTATAGTTATTCATGTCATGTATGAACTTCTTTTTTGAGTAGAATTTCTTTAAAGTAGGTTTTCCTATCATGGTTAGGTTTTCGACAAGACAATAATCCTCCAAATCCAAATATAGATATTGATATCATAATTGGAGTTCGAAGTTGAACCTGATTCTCGTATGACGTCTTATCCTTATATAGTGCTGAACTGCTGAAACTCTTTGTTTCATAAAAATAACTAAAATTAGTTTGGTGAGTCTAAATACAAAAATGCTTAACTAATGAGGTTCTTTATTTTTACAAAAATAGCTAAAATTTGTTTGGTGAACCAAGGCAAGGAAGTGCTGAACTATTTAGACTTCTTGTTTCAATTGACAATAAGGCATGCTTTTGATAATAGTGCTAATGATTTGATGTTTTTGTACGTTACCAAGAAAGATAACCGAAGCGTTCCGACTTCCAATATAACAAACACCGTTATATATTGAATGTGCAATGGTAGCCACGTTGCTACATTATGAGATTGACGCACCGAGGTTCGTGTGTGAAACATACGCATCAATCTAAGGCGTTAAACAAAGATATTTGAATCTAGCGCCTCAGATGAGGTTAAAAATGGACGCTTCAGATGGAGCAGATCTAGATCAAATGGGTGTATTTCGTTTTCCCGTCCTATAAAAGCCAAAAACTTACCATTGTATTAGTTTTTATTTTTTTAAAAAATCTTCAAATCTCTCCAGCATTCAAAGAACTTTCAAGGCATTTTTCTACGACAACATCACGTTCTTAGAGCTTCTTTTTATAAATTTCTCTATTTTTCCATCCTTCATTCCATCTTTTTTCAATTTCAATAGCTTCTGGGCCTAGTGCTAGCAGGGGAAGAGTAACCATCGCCAGGGTTGGGGAGCAGACCATGTTTTGAGGTCGGATGGAGGTTTCTGGGCAATGAGTGAAGGTTCAATTGAATACGAGGCGAGGGTGAAGGGATGCAAGAATCCTTTCTACTATAACCTCTGCAAAACTGGTTGAACTTGGGGAGAAAAATAGAATCCGAGATTCCATAGAACTCTTAGAGCCCGAAGCCCACGTACGTAGCTGTTATTCGAGGATAGGTTGTGTGGCAGTTAGTGAAATTTTGTTTAAAACAGGTATGTATCTACCTTTGTACCCATTTTTTAAAGTTCTGCAAGGTCGTATATGTTGGATCTAATCCAGTTGTTGCCTAATGGGTAAAGCTGTTGGCTGGGACATACTTCCTTTGGAAAGAGACATCGCTTGACGAGGATATGCCCTTTCATGTTTTTCAAACACTTTTCCAACTTTGTGGCAATTATCAATTGCCTGGAAAATAAAATCTACCTCACCCCTAGGAAAATATTTTCCATGTTTTCGTGGAAAATCTAGTCACGTGATAAAAAGTAAGAAAATATTTTCCATTGAAAATATTAACAATCAAACAGTACAAAAGTAAGAAATTGAATAATGGAAAAAAGACATTTTCCATGAAAAATATTGGCAATCAAACACACCCTAATAATAAATTCTCCATACGTTGACATCATGTCAAGTTCCAGTGCCTCATTACAATTTGTCATCAAGTACTATAAATTGCAAATAGGTTATTAACCTAAAACGTTTTTAGGTTTGGAGTTTAATGTGCAAAGCGTTCATACGTTTTTTTTTAAATAACATTTTCTCTCTTATTTCACTTTCATTGTGAAAATCATCATTTTCATCTAATTTCTCAATTAAAATTTATGAAATGATGGACATGCTCTCCTATTTAAATAAAACAAATAATTGTAACAAATGAATCCTATAAAAACTTTAATTTTTTTTTAATTCTTTCTTTTTCTTTCTTCCTCCTCCTCATCCACCACCACCACCATTGTACAAACACTAAGAGTGTGTTTGGTGCATATTAAAATGAGAGAATGCATTTTTTGAAGTGATGTGATGAGATATATGTGGTTGAAAAGGGAAAAGTTATTGATGTGATGAAAAATATTATTTTATTGAAGAATGTGTGGTTGAAAATGAGTAAAATAATGAGAATGAAAAAAATAATGTGGGTCAAACAGGGGCTAAATCAACAACATAACGCTCCAAAATTTCCATTAATAACAATAGAAAAGGATGCAGCAACCACTAATTCTGATAATCGCCTAAACTGGCCCATTTCGTCTTCATTTTCAATTGAGCACTAAACCCTTCCACAAGCTGATGCGAACAAATGGGTTTGTTGAGACGGCGGACTTAGTGCATGGTGGAAGGTAAGATGTTTTCCACCGTAATAAATTCCACCCAACAGACATCCACATCCAGCCAATGTTAACCCGAGCTTGAAAGCTTTCGATTTACCCCACCATTGCCAAACGCGACCACGACCGCGACCGCGGGGTTGCACATCTAACGAAAATCACATTTTAAATTTTAAATCGACAGGGATTCACCTACTTCACTTGCGAAAGGTGATTTCGTTGTAATTTTTCAGAAGTTGTGGTGATTGAAAATTTGACTAATATTTTTGAAATTGGAAAGCTGCTAAGATATTCAACTACTTGCGAAGGCTTTGCATTGCCATAGGAATCGACATAATGACGGAGAAAGGAAATTTCCTTGTAATCTTTTGAAGTTGTACTATTTCGAAATCTATGTATTTATACTACTTCTGAAATTTCTTGAAATCAAATATTCATGAACATTTAATCAATACTCAAAGTTCATATTCTCATTCAATATGATGCAGGAAAAGAAGTAGTGGAAGTATTGGATGATTAAGTTTTAGTAAAATCCAACAATGACAACAATGCGGACAATATTGTCACATTCAAAGATGATATCTTAGGAGGAGATGGTGTGATTGTGCCTAAAGTTGGTATGAAGTTCAAAGATGAGAAAGAGTTGTTTGAATTTTATAAGAGATATGTGTATGACGTAGGTTTTCCAGTTAGGAGTAGGAATTCCAGAAAGGGGGAATATGGAATAATGAATTACATTACGTTGACATGTTGTCGTGAGGGACAGAGAAGCATTAATGCAGGTGCTTCTTTGAAGCCGCAACAAATAATTCAAACAGGTTGCAAAGTAAGGCTTACTGCTTCTTCAGATATTTATAGAATATGAAAAATTTGCACAATTGATCTCGAACACAATCATAAAACAAGTCCTTCGAAATCCAGGTTGTATCACTGTAATCGAGAATTGAGTGCAAATGTCAAACACAAGCTCGAAGTGAACGATATGGCTAGAATTTCTTTGCACGAGAGTTACAACTCAGCAGTTGTTGAAGCGAGTGGGTATGAGAATATGACTTGCATGGAAAAGGATAGTCGAAATTATGTTGAGCAAGTGAGGCGATTGAGACTCGGTGAAGGAGATACCGCGGTAATACAATCCTACTTTTGACAAATGCAAGCACAGTGTTGGGAGTTTTGCTTCTGCATGGATTTGGACGAAGAGTCATGACTTATGAATCTCTTCTGGGTAGATAAGAGGTGTAGGCAAGCATATAAGGAGTTCGAGGATGTAGTAAAGTTTGATACTATTTATCTCACAAACATGCCTTTTGTCCCCTTTGTTGGAGTAAATCATCACGAACAATCAACACTCTTTGGTTGTGGTTTTCTAGCAAATAAAGATACATATACATTTGTTTTTCTATTCAGGACATGGATGCAGTATGGGCAAGCACCAAATGGAATTATTACCGATCAAGACATGGCCATGCAAAATGCAATTGAAATAGTCTTTCCAAATACGAGACATAGACGGTGTTTGTGGCATATATTAAAGAAGTTGTCGGAGAAGTTTGGGTACCACATTGACCAGTGCTCAATTTTTCGTCTACACACACCTTAGTGTACGATACACATGTTGAAGAAGGTTAGAAAGTTATGCTTGATACATATGACTTACATGATAATGAATGGTTGTCGGGGTTGTTGGAGAACAGGGGTCATTGGGTACCATGTTATTTGAAAACACCTTTTTGGGCAAGGATGTCAATAACTCAGCATAGTGAGAGTATAAATGAGTTCTTTGATGAGTATGTGCATTCTAAGATATTGTTGAAGTAGTTCGTCGAACAATACGAATGAGTATTACGAAATAAATTTGAAAAGGAATTCCAATTAGATTTCAAGTCTTACTCACAGATGGTACCCTGTGCAATAAAATATGAAATGGAAAAGCAATTCCAGGCTGTTTATACTATTTCGAAGTTTCGGGAATTTCAAGATGAAATAACTGGGAAGGTCTATTGCGATGTGATATCTACTTCAGATAAATGTTTAGAGAAGACGTATGAGGTTGAGGAGGATGTCATTTAAGAACAAAATGTTAGGAAGAAAAAGTTTTCGGTCACATTTCGTGCAAATGATTGCAATGTTATTTGCAGTTGTCACTTATTTGAGTTTTGTGGAATTTTTTTATTATATCAAGTTACATACAAAAGTACTAGCATATCATACATAAACACTTGCTACAACAATAGTTCGAAAGAGTCTTTTTCCTGATACACCATCCTAAACCATCCTAATACATCAAACTCAGATTCGTTCTCCAAAACTTGTTTCCCTTTGCGCATATGTATTTTGAGTTGTTGTACCAAAATCTATCCACCATGTGTATCAAGGTATCGAAGTTTAATTAACCTCAGAACAAACCAAATGAAGAAAATTACCTTTCTTGGCACGCCATGTGTGATAGTTGGTATAGTTCTTCTTATAACCTGT
>CAIGRO010185493.1:0-21518 GCA_903798355.1 Fraxinus baroniana
CCCCCCCTCCCCCCCAACATCTTAATCATGCTAAGACATATACTTCATCAAGGAGTACTTGAAGAATGCTAAGAACTCGGAAGATAATAATGAGATGACCATAACGTGTGTGACAACCAGGAAGGTTTAATCAACTTATCCAAAACAAATTTATATACCGAGTACTAAGTCTTATTTTTTTTTATAAGTAAAGAAACTTTTATAAAAAGGTCCCAGTACACACTGAGTATTAAGTCTTATATATAACTTTCATTTCCTTTGAAAAGACATTTTCTTATCCACTTATCCAACATAGCAACCAAGCCTAGTGTTAAAAGTAATATTTTACAACTCATACATATCAATCACTTTGAATTCTCAGTTAGAGAACATTAAGCGCTGAACCATACCCTGAAAAGGAATGGAGGGCTTTGAGATTGTTATCTTGAGGAATTAAAATAACACTAATGTCAATTACCCAAACTGGAATCCAAATAGAGAACAAATACTCAAATGAATGGTCAAATCTTTGACTTTCCAGTTGACATTTCTTATATCTTAGCTGTAAACATTGACATCATTGTGCTAATAATATTTATATCACAGCTATTATTGTTTGTACCAATTTTTGGATAAATGACAACACAGTACTGGGGACAAGATTTTTGAAGTATACCGATAAGAGTTTACAAATGAACAATTCGAAACGTAATTCCAATATCATATTCTCTCATTCACAAATTATTTATTATCAATAAATGGCTCATGCTCAAATGTACCATAAACTTTGGTCAGCCTCGAGTAAAGACGAAACAATATCCTGTGACGAATGCCAACCTGTAAAACTAAACTAAAATGCCACTATATTTTTAACATCTTTCTCGTGTTGTATATGTTACTCTTCACTGTTCCACAACATTGGTACTTAGAAAAAATTAGCGAAAAGATCTATAGTTCTTTACCTCACCCCCGACAGCAAGTAAAGTACCCTCACTGTTAAATGTTAGTGCTAATTGTTGGCCAACATCTTCCAATTTCTCAAGAACTTTCTCAGATGATTTCAGGTTCAAAGAATGCTCATCTATGATTGTGGTTGAATCCCAGTCAAACCATCTGCATGATTACTCATGTAATTCATAAGAATATAAATGAAGCTTTGTTTATAGCTATATACGAAAAAATAACTTATTCAAGATACTTTGCTATGCCTTACAGAAAATATTAACAATTTTTCTTTTTTAATGGGAAAAGAACAGTTCGACACATTTTTTTAAATAAAATGTCATCCTTAGTAATATCTTTGGATAAATAAATTTCAACAGACAAGAAACAAGAACAGCTTTCAGGTCCCACAGAAATGCAGTACTAACTTAATCACACTTGAGATGGCACAGCTACAACCATAACAAAAACATAAAGCAAAAGGGTAAAGTGTGAGATTATGAATATAACTGAAAAATATACTCTTCAAGATAAAATTTCATTATCATGTTCATGTGGACACAAGTACTGTCAAACTCTAATGCCATGGAAATACCATGCAAACCAACATGTTCACAATAGGCTGCATTTGATCATGGTGGACATTGAAAGCGAAACTGTTATCCCAGAAATTGAGTATAAAATTTCCCATGATGTGTTTGGTATATGAAACAAATTTTCAATACTCAGCAATAAAAAAAGTATGGCTAACTAAGATATTGTATACCACAAGTTTTCCCAAATTCTACAACTTCTGCAGGATGCATTTTGCATGAAATAGGAAAAGACATTTTTGGTTCCATAACATTCTTGCAAGCCAAACACAAAAAGTTTGTGAAGATACTCTTTTTCAAACATCAAATAGAACCTCAAAAGAAAAGACAAAATGGAAAAAGAATTACTTATTTCAGCTCTCAAGCTAAGTAGTCAATGCATAAAATATTTAAACCCTTTTTGTTATGGCATTATATACAATTATATTGTAATCCTAAACTAATGAAATGACATATAAGTAAATCATACACAACAGGATAATATTACAACCAAGCTAGAAAATAAAATGATATTTCAATGCAAAAATAAGGGAAGGTGCAACATAATAAAAAATCCAAGCCCATTTTCTTTCTATCATTCTTTATTCTTATTCTTCAGTATCCAGAATTTTCTAACTTGATCATGATAGATAAAACTTAGACTCAACCTTCCACATGGTTGATGATGTTAGGAATTAGTCGAGATTCCTAGAAGGCTAGAGATCAAGGAAGCAACAAATAGAAAGAATCAAACAAGAAGAAGAAGAAGACAAGGTTTTGAACCACCTCTTTCGTGCGGTTTCTCTTTCTTTCTGTCCTTAATTGAATAATGTTACAAGAAGAAACAAAGCAATACATTAAGGGAAATATAACCCAAAAAACTAAGTGGAAAACCAAGCTCGACCCGCATAAGCTGTGGTATGGGTGTCCAGTATGATCATGCTCCACACAACCCAACAGATGATGCATTTGGAAAGATCCTGTGAGTATAATCACCCTCAGCACGGGGCAAGGCCATGGCCTCATACCACTATCAATCAAACAAGTAAACAAGTACATTGCAATTATTCAAGTCTCAAATACTTGTTCAATTAATTACTCACGTAAAGGTAATGGTCAGATTGCACTCATGTAAGAATTTGAAGTTACCAATGAGATCACAAAAAAGTTGAACAACTAACTCCTAAGGAGTTGATGAAATTAAGATTGTTACTTAGATATAAAAGTTTTACTTCAAATTTCCATTTGAACATCAATCGGGTAAATTCAACATCTCTAAAACTTGGAAAGACAATCTTGTCCATAACATGATCGCCAATTTCACATGGAAATATAGCTACAGAACGTACCTGCAGCTCTTAGGCAATGAACAAATAAGGCCTTCTCCTCCAGGATGTACAGCAATTCTGTATGGCAAATCACTACCAGTTCCAAGCTTTCCCACCTTAACAATGAAATCACGCCCTTTTCTTTTAGGAATAATTAGTTTTTAGATAATTATTACTGTAGAAGTTTCCTGAATATTCATATGCAATGGAGTAGAACTATTCAGGGAGGAAGATGTGGAGCATTATTACAAAGTACCATGTCATGCTCACAACATATTTATTAGTAACTTCCAAATAATATAAAATTATTGTTCTTCCAATAAAATTAGCTCTAGAAGTTCATTTTTTTTTAATTTAACAAAATTTGAATTTATTTATTACCAGAAGAAAATTTGCCCAAGTTTCCTTTGTTAATGAAAGAGTAAATTTAAGCCAAAAATTGTAGATAATTCTACTGATATCAAAGTAGCAAGACGAAAAGAACAATAGCCGTGATCTGAAAAATCTGCGCCATTTAGCAAAGCCAATAATGATATACAAATGTAAAATCATAAATACTGTTATAAGTTATAACCAAGAACAGGAAGGAAACTCGTGGGGAAAGAAGAAGAAAAGGACTCAACGACAGTACCAGAAATTCAAAACCAGAAACGACGCCGTTTAGTTTTTCATTTAATTGTTTCAGCTTATCACGTTTTATAGATACCAACCACGCTTTTTGTATTACTTAAGCCATAGGAGCAGTAGGGAGAAGTTTGCAAGTGTCAGAATTCGTTTTCCTCTTCTCTATCTTCTCTGTAATTCTCTCCCTCTCTTCTTATTTCTGTTCATATTCATTCAATTAATCAATTCAGTGCAATATCATTACAGTTTGAGTGTGGAATTGCAACTGAATTTTGTGAATTGTGAAGTACTTTCCGTTTTGAATTGTGGAATTGTTGGGTTTTGGTTGAAGAATCAATCAACCATCACAAATACATACAGACGTGTATATGAGTGCAATTTATTTAAACTGTGAGACTTACAGGCTGATCGGAGAGTGAATTAGAAGTAAAATCGAAGGCAGAGACAAGGAGAGCATTTGGTATTCCGCTGCGGCCTTCTCCACCACCTCCGGCTAGGACGATATGTTGATTCGAGGCAGAGGAAGCCGCCGATTCTGGTTCCTCAGGTGATGATTTGGATCCGGACTTGATGGTAGAAGAAGCGGCGGGAGGAACCCACGCGGCACCGTACAGTGGAACCCCGTACTTCTTGTAGCTTGATGCGTCGTCGTCGTTTTGGTCGCTCTTCCCCATGGTGAGCTCGTGGAGAAATGGTTCGGAGTTTTGAATTTTGACCTCGGTGTGAAAAGGTAAATGGTTGGATTAATCTATATGGACAAAGTGCGTTAGAATAGTTTACCAAGTTCATTACGGCTTAAAATTCAATTAAAATTGAAAATATAATCGTTTTTGGTCCCATCTATGATCCGTCTAATAAAAGTCAACAATAAAAACTATATTTTTAATTTTAATCTGATTTTAATCTCTACCAAACACCCTATGTTTATTTGTCTAACAGAAGGTTTGACCATGTAACATCTAGACCCGTTGGGTAAAAATTAAAATCGAATTAAAATTGAAAAATTAGTCGTTATTATTGACTTTTATTAGATGAGTGGACCTAATAACGACTATATTTTCAATTTTAATTATATTTTACGTTCAGAATTTTGTCTCTTCATGAGAACTCTCGTACTCACTTTCCTCCTCAAAGCATTTCAATGTTTCCCCGTAACCTATTTGGCAGCCTCATCGACGTCTTCAATATATAATCAAATGCATCCGCTGCATAATCTCGTCTCAATCCAGGAACCCGAACCCTTAAAGTGTATCAAACCTAGTCTCTGTCTTTTACGTTGTTTAAGGTGTTATACTCTATTGTATTGTTCTCTCTGCAGCCACTTTCTCATCAATTTTACTACTATTTACGTCTCGTTTGCCAGTTTCAAGATTGACTAAGATTAATCGAAAGAATTAGTCCGTCAGCTCTTTCAACATTTTTTTCTCCCCACCTTACGTGAAAATCTTGGCTATTGCGGCATTGCCAGTCACTAAAATTATTGTATTGATATCACAATAGGAAAAAAATTAAAACACAAGTAAGAAAGAAAACTAGAACTTTGATTCTGTATTAGAAGTATAGACTTGTACTACTGTCAAACCTAGGACAGCTGAATTATTACGAGACAATTGACATCAACTTCCACAAACTCACAACTACTAAAATGCAGAACTAAAGTAGTTCTTGACGACATTATTGCGCAGAATTCGCAACAGTGTCTGGTTTTTTGTCCCTACACAACGAGGAGTTTTGAATTGGCTAACAGCAGCACCGAGTTCCACAAAGTGATCCAAAATCTTATGAAAAGTACCTTTCTTCAGAATTCTTAGTTCAAGGGCCCCAATAGTTTTTACTTTCCTTGAACTAACATACCCTGCATCAAGAAATGATTTGTCCAAACAATTGCAGCATTCCTTCAGAAGTTCATCGCTCGCTTCGCCGCTTATTTCCCAGTATATAACATAATGTGCAGGTTCCGTCGATGAGTCGATGCCGCTGGTAAAATCGACTACTTCGAGTTTTTCCCCTTCTAGCAGATTGGCAGCTGCTTCTACAGCCAGCTGCAAATCATTCTCTGTATTCTTGTCGATGTTGACCGTGAGTAGAAGATTCCTCCGGCAAATGAATTGGAGTTCCGGAGTCGAGTTGTGGAACCTTTTGACCTTGACCACATCTCCTAGCCTATAACGGTACAATCCTACATATGTAAAATGTCCGAGTGAGATTTCAAGAGCAATAGGATTAATACTAATCCATGCCAATTCTCTAAACTGCACAACTTATAAGGTCACAACTCACAAGAAGACTTACTAGACTAGAAGAGTACTGGACTCTATAGGACTCGACCTCCTTACTCAGAAGGGTCCTAAACGTTCTTGTGGTCCCCGAATATCGGAGAAATTTTTATAAATCTGAACAATAGGAAAGTGTCACGATTCCTTTTTCTTGCAGGCGAAAATAACACGAGCCCACATCTTGAATTATTGGGATGCATTTAAAAGAGAAAATGAGGTCTACTAAATAAGGCACCCTTTTTCTTGCACACAAATATTTTAATGGAACAAGACAACTTCAAAGGAAGGAAATTCTAGGTAACAAGCTTTTTGATTTTCCAATGTGAAAGTGTTTTCTTTTAAGGATATGTGAAGACATCTCAAGTGCAACCGTTTGAATTCTCAACATAAATTAGTCTGATGCTCACCTAACCTCTCTCTTTCATATACAATAACAATATTTATATCTTAGTTGTCAATGCCATATAAATTAATCCATCTTGAGAATATAAAATATATACATAGGTGAGTACACCAAGAAACTTTAACCATTCAATTCATACTAAATATATATGACAGATCTATATGCAGATACATTTATATTGATTATCCAATGAGTTCATATACATGTGCAGATATTTTAAAGTCGATAGCAGACTATGAAGAGCAAAATTTGTGTCAATTATTATGGTGAACAGAAAGATACACATTTTATCCTATAAAAGAAGAGACGTGCACATCAAAACATAAACGCGAAAATGCAATCAATCTTATCTGTAATAGTGGACAGATGTGGAAGCTTGTACACTTATACGTGCGGAGTTTGAATAAAATGATGCTGAGTCTGCTCGTGTTGTGTCTTGTATTATAAAAGAATCGCATGTCGTGGATAGTGTAAAATAATAGGAAGTAATAGATAGAACGAATTCATCAAAGAATTTAGCAGTTTGCGCCACGAGTTCTGCACATATATATGCAGGAATAAAATGCTAAAAAAGCACATTTAAACCGGCTGGTTTAGTCACGTGACCTATTGAATATATAAACAGAGAAGCGGCCTAATACTAAAAAGAAGAGATTGTATGAGGAAAGGAGTAGACCTACAAAAAGATTGCTATAGGCCTTCCCATTATCCCACGACCACATGGTAAGCCTATAGAAAACCTAGGATTTTCATCAATAAATTATTGAAGCTCATAGGAAAAACTGATAAGGTTGATACCTAGGAAAGGATGCAGCATTTTAGTCCTTGTACATAAGTTCACATCATGTGCACGCGTGCACACACTAAGAAAAAAAGAGAGAAGAATGTATACCTGCGAAATTGGTTACAATGATCTCATACTCTTCACCGATCTTGACTTCAGTTAGCCCTATCGGCTGAGGCTCGACATTCAAATCCTCTTTCAAAGGGATGAATTCAAAGTAGCCAATATTTGGAAGAACAGCAAATGTGGCCAATTCTGGGGGTAATTTGGGGTTGACATTTGCTCCAATCCAACCTTCAGAAGCCCCATAATCTGCACTTAATAAAGGTAGATCTCCTGCATAGTGCCTCAGTTTCTTCAGATAAGGTTCCATGGACCCTGTCATGATCCCATATATGTACTTGGTATTTGGAAATAGCTCTGGGATCACTCCATACCAATTACTTAACCCCAAACACTTGTTAGAAATCAGATCGGCCAAACCAGGGTCGGGATTGAGCAGTTTTGACATTGACGTTCGAAGTGACGGAGTCTTTATCCAGCTACATAGTTCCCCTCTTCTAATGTCATTAACAAGGTCTTCCCACTTTCCTTCAAACGTTCGAAAGGCATGGACAATGCCATGGGCAAATGTAGATGACACAACTTGAACTTGATCCCGGAAAATTAGTCCACACAAAAGATGACAGTATAACGATTCTTCAAAATTGGTACTAAAAATCACTTCATCCGGGCTGCAACAAGAGGTCTGCATTGCCCTCATCGTTGTCTTGAACTTTTTGTCACTGTACACATTCGTAGTCGCAGTTCCAGCCGCCAAACCACCCTTTGTCTTGAATTGCCTGCTTCCGTAAATGAACTGTAGAGCCTTCCCATTCCCAATTGGATATTCTCTGCAAAAATCAATACTCTAACATAAACACATGTACAAGAAAGATTAAATTGTGAATCCTACTTACAATTGGAAATTCGAAAAACCAAAGATAGAGTAAGGGAAAGAAATTTTTTCCAATGCCAACAGCATAAGGTCTAGGTCAACAAAAAAACAAGAAAAGAGTGTTGTACAGCATTAGATTACCTGTTCCTAAAGGAAAAGGAAGTTTTGTATATTTGCATGGTGTTTTCCAGCAATTCATCATTGAATGGCACAAACTTAGGCTTCCCTTGGCTGGTACCAGAACTGCAAGAACCATAGAATTCATATTTATTATAAATTCGAGCTGTTAAAAGACATATTAAATAATTTATCATGATAACACTGTACGTTAAAGAGATAGTAGTTATCGGTTTTCCAGTGAGAACAGGGGAAATTTCGCCATGGGAGATCCGTTGAATGTAAGGTTCCAAGTCCGCATGAGTGACAAGAGGAACACAAGACTTAAAGCTTAATGGGTCTGTTTTTCCATTAAGACCCCATTTCATCAAGTACTCTGTTTCACCATTTTCTTCCAAGATCTTTTCAAGGGTCTCTATTTGAACTCTTCCGGCATCCCTTGACAGTGCTTCGAATTCCTCTATAACTAAATCTGGATCCAATCTATCCTCCATCTTCTCCAGCATATTCAAGAAACTGCAATCAATCACAAATCAATTCCCCAAATTTATGACTTTACATAGAAAAAGGCAGCAAATTACAACAAAGGGAGTAAAAAAGATTACATCTTGAATCAGGAAAAAAAAAAAAGGCGGGGGGGTTGTTAATGAATTGTGCCCGGTAAGCCTAATTCACAACACACTGCTTGACGTTCAGATAGTTCTTTGTGAAAACTAAAGCATAATTAATTTCTTGAAATAAGGTCAAAGTACTACAGTAGGAGAAAGTTCAATGAGTACCTTGGTCAAACCAAACAAAGCAGAAGAAAAACAAGAACCAGATGAAATATATCATAATAAATGCAAACAAATAAAGAACCAAATGAAATAAAAACAACGACCCTCTCCGTTTGTACTGCAATAGAGGGTCAAGATTGAAATGAAACATAAACTTGTTAGTCATAATTAATGATTGAAAGTAACATAATTTCACTTGAATTTCTTTAAAAAAATCCCAACAATCATCAAATTATCAGAAGAAAACGCTAGAACCAAACAAACTCCAAAAGTTGTGAGAAAGGTCAGCATAAAGGAACTCTCAGAAAAAAAAAAAAAAAAATTCAACAAAAGGCTTTACAAGAATAAAAAAAACTAAAAAAGGACTGCGAGTAAAAAAGGGATAAAAAAGAAAAGATTCATCGTCCAACCCATGTACGGTAAGAAGATTAACAGCAAGAATCTCACAATCCCATAAACAAAAACTCACAAAAAAATCATATAAATTCATACATACCTGTGTATATATCTCTGTGCAGGAGTTGATGGAATATAAAGCGAGTAATGCTTAACGGTTTTACTGAAAGTGGCTTGATATCTTGCGGACACTGTGTCAGCGTGTGTGTGAGAGAGACAGAGAACGTGCGAGTGTATGAGAGAGAGAGAGAGAGAATTCGGCAAATGGAGATGAGACAAGAACGAATGGAGGGGAGATGGTGGACGACTTGTAAGAATTGCTGTACAAAATATATAGACGGGCAACCGTCCAAAGTGGGTCCCAATTGGAGTTTGAATTACCAAGAATGCCCTTGGGTTTAGTGAAATTTGGAGTGTAATGCGGGCATGTGGACTGTGGGTTATTAGTATTACCTAGTACCGATACTTCCGGTGCCTAATCTCTTGCTACTTGTATTTTTAATCCAAAAAATATCGATTTTAACATTAAAATATTGAATGCGTTGACTATGGTGGAATCTGCCATGTTCCTCCCCTCATGCGGGTGCCTTCAAAATCAGAGGTCGTTAAAGGGCAACTATGTGACGCTTAAATTTCTAATTTAATACAGAAGATGTATATGTGATTCAATTTTGTTGCCATTGCCAATGATGGCATCCAATTTATAGGAAATGGCATATATTGAATGAGAGTTTCAATGAAAATATAAGGATACAAGACGTATTTTGTTAGAGATATCATGTAATGAGAGTATCCTAACGATAACGTTATTCTTACTCGTTTGGTATGTGTCTGGTGAATAATATTATGTAACACGAGCATTTAACACTGCTAAGTGCAATGGACAACAGTCATTTATTGTCTAATGATTGAGTGTGGCTCATTACCACATGCACGGGGTATAATAATCAACGGTGCAACAATATTAATAATATTTGATGAATAATATTGTGTAGCATCTCGGGTGCTTACACTATGATACGTGAAAATGGACCTCCCTCATTTATTGTTCAATGAATTAGTTGGGTCTACTGTCATTTAGATCCGTGCTACAACATTACTCTTATTTGCTGAATAAGACTATGTAGATATAGTGACCCCACTCATTTATTGTCCAATGAATAAATGAGGTTCAGTGTGACTTAAACTAGTAATATATCATTACTCATATTTTAGTAAATTAAATTGAATGAATTAACATATTACATACTTTTCAACTTTTACAATGCTTTAGCAGTCTCTAAGTTTTAAAAAAAAAAAAAAAGCAAGGAATTCTTTTACCACCATACCAAAAAAATTGAAAAAAAAAAAGTTGGTCTTTCATATTAAAAAAATAAATTATTTATTCAAAATTTTTAAACTCGATGAAATGTTTATCAAATGACACTTTCCAAAATGTATCAAAGGTCGTGTTTGATATGCAATGAGAATAATAAAATTTGGTTAAGTAAAAAAATCATAGTCGACATTAAATATATTGAGATTATGATTAATATGTGGTATATGAATTTGGGGGAATAATTTATCCAGCAAGCATATTCCATTAATAACCTTAGTGCTTTTCAAGGTAATGGAGCATTTAGCATTGTCATTGTCAATGTCATTGTGGTACAATGTGCAAGGTGACCATTTAAAGAATTTTTGGTACACTACATTATTGGAATGTTTGGTACATGATATTATTTTTATTAAATAAATAAATTAAGTACACACATTATTGTTAGTTCATACTAAACACTTGAACAAACTATTTAAGTACGACTTTTTTCAGTTCAATCTTACTTAATATAACACATCAAGTATCGAATGAACCAATTAAAGTAATGGATCTAGATGTAATATTTGATGACGAAATATTTCATTTTCCCTTTTTAGTACTGTATAATATTGCATAATTTGACTTACCAAACAAACTAATTAAGTCACGTGCCAACACNATTTGATGACGAAATATTTCATTTTCCCTTTTTAGTACTGTATAATATTGCATAATTTGACTTACCAAACAAACTAATTAAGTCACGTGCCAACACTCGTACTAAAAACTTAAACAAACTACTTAGGTATAACTTTTTTCGGTTCAGATTTCTAACACGTCAAATATCGAATAAACCAAATAAAGTAATGGATCTATACGGGACATTTCATGACAAAGTATTGGATCAAACGAGTCATTAGGAAATTTTTCAAATCTTATTTTTTTGTTAACTACACTGTATTTTTATCGCCGTGAAGGTTCTCAAAATTTGTTTATTTTGCACTAATATCTCCAATTTTTTAATAACATTTTTATCTTTAACCTTCAATTAATTAGGGTGTAACTTTTTTCGGTTCAATCTTATTTGATTTAACAACACAAGTATCGAATGAGCCAATTAAACATATGTAGTATTTGATGACGAAATATTTCATTTTTCCTTTTTTAGTACTGTATAATATTGCAGAATTTGACTTACCAAACAAACTAATTAAGTCACATGCCAACACTCATACTTAAAACTTAAAACAAACTACTTAGGTACAACTTTTTTCGGTTCAGATTTATTTAATCTAACACGTCAAATATCTAATAAACCAATTAAAGTAATGGATCTATACAAGATATTTCACGACAAAGTATTGGGTCAAAAGAGTCATTATGAAATTTTTCAAATCCTAATTTTTTGTTAACTACACCGTATTTTTATCGTTGTGAAGGCCCTCAAAATTTGCTTATTTTGCACTAATATCTCCAATTTTTTAATAACATTTTTATCTTTAACCTTCAATTAATTAACACATTTTTCACTTAATGTTGTTTTTTGAACAAATATTATATGTTGAGGAAAATATTTTTTCGAACTTATACATTTGTTATTTACCTTTCTTATTTAAAAATCTAAAGAGCAAATAAGTCTTTATTTCATTCACTTAAAAATTTGAAGAGCAAATAAGACTTTACATTCTAACGGGTTTTTTTAACCATCATCGTGAAAAATATTTCTAATTAAAATATAACAAAAAGAAGTTGGGAATCAAGTGCAAAATGAGCAAAAGTTAAGGACCCTAAAAAAATCTCTATATTTTTTAACGGTCACCATCCAATTTAAAAGTCAAAAAAAAATAACATTATAGAATCGGGTGTCAAACATGGGCTAACTACCCAACATTCATTTTTTGTCGCCACCTTTCCACCCTCTCTCACCTCTAATCCTTGCCTCCATTCATGCCCATCCCACCTTGCGACCTCTGGTGGATAGGTAAATATGGCTTGATCAAGACTCGAGAGAAAGTTTGAGGGTGGGGGTTCATATAGGAGACAAAGGGTGTAAAGAGAGATAAAAGGCGAATTAACAATTAGACAAAAACATAAATGATTAATTATTAAAATCATTTATTCCTAATTTATGAGCACGAACAAAAAAACTTATTTTATCTTTACCCTTTAATTATGTTTGTACTTTGATTTATTATATTTTTAAGTGCTCCTTATTAATTTCTATTTTTCATGTTTATCTAGCAAATTGGTAGTAATTTGATGGATCTTTAGTGGTAGATTGGTCTAGAATTGATATATTAGAAATGAAGTTTCCATTCAAAGGGAGTTGGTCAAATCAGTCTTCCACAAACCTAAAATAACAGAAAATTATTTATTTATAATTATCGTTTCTCCAATATAAATCAAATTAATTTTTAGTCAAATTCTTCACTTGAAATAAATAATGAATTCTAATATTAAAAAAAAATTGATGAAGAATTAAAAAAAATTTCTAAAATATCATTTATTATCCCTTTGGGTTCAAACTAACGGGAAAAAAAAAATGAAACATAGGTTTTTAAGTCATGCTTTGTCGAGAATCTTGGCAAGATAAAAAAAAAATTACAAATTTAAGCATCTGTTTGGTACACATTAAAATTTTCATTATCATTTTTTTACTCATTTTTAACCACATTTTTTTCAATAAAATAATATTTTCAATCACATCAATAACTTTTCCTTCTTTTTCAATCACACATTCCTCATCAATCTACTATTTCAGAATATATTCTTCCAAAATAATATGCTCAAACACATTCTTCCAAAAATGTTTTGGTTATGTTGGATATTGTGCTTGTATCTTTTATCCCTCGGTGGCTTCCTATAAGAACCCAGCTAGTATAGATGTTAAGTCACGGACACGACAATTTGTCACAACATTTGACAAATGACAATGAAAATTCTAGGATCTAACCCTTTGAGTAATAGGGTAGAAATAGCTTCATCTTTTTCTTGAACGACGAAGTTTAACTATGCAGGGTTAATAATAATGAAACTCGAGTGAAAATGTATTAAAATTAGTAGATCAAAATAAGGAAATGATCAAACTTTATTTCTACCAAGACAATAATACGATTCTTTTTTTACATACCCTAATTAACATAGTTTTACATACATGTTAATTTACGAGGACCCTCCTTCTTCTTTTAGATTCGAGACTGACTATGAAAAATGCAGCGTCAAATCTAGAAAGGCGTGTATAGTGATATAATCTCGGTAAACACGTCCAAAAGATGGAAGAATAAACGAACTTAACTATTTTCTATACTAATAATTATAATAATAAAATTCAAATGGGATGGTGTCAAAAATAAAAATTGATCGACTTAAAATTGATAAAGCTTAGCTCTATGAGACAACATATAGAATGATGCTCGGTAGTGCCTCCCCTAATATGAATCGCTTTTAGCACAATAAGATCTCAATTAAAGTGCACGCTCGAAGAGTTCGAGTTTATCCATCAAATAATGAAAAATTATTATAAATATAAAATAATTATAAGAAGACAAAGACAACTTATATATAAAAAAAGTGAAAACGAGTTTATTTACCCCTTCAATACTTGCTTAAACCCACAAAAATAAGATTTCGTGCTTACTTATCCAACCCTATTGTCTAACTCGATAAGAAATAAGTAATTGTCCTCGTGTTCAATAAAATATTATAAGGTTTTAATTCCGTCTAACTCTTTTACCTTGTCAAACAATAAAATTAGGTCAATGTCGCCGCAAGTGGGTTATTATTAAAAATTGCGAATAAAGGCACAAAATTGTTTTTCTGTGAAAATTTGATTCTTAACTCTTTTTTTGGACCTACAATATAGAACTTCAGATTTGATGACATGTGACTGTGATACCGACAAAAAATACTGCGCCGATTTTTGTTTGGCAGAATTTCAATAAGGCGAACGAAGTAGTCGGTGACAAATATAAGAATTACACAAAAAATAATATAAAACTTAAAAGCGAGAACAATATCAATAGCAATTAAAACATCAATAGCAACTTAAGTGTGGCCTTCGATTTATTTTACCCCCTCAGAGGTGGTCGAGTTGGTGGAGCAAGTGAACGCGAAGATCGAAAATCATAAGTTTGAATTCCCTATCAACACTTCCTCGATTGAGCCCGTCACACCCGACTTGCCTAATGCGGTTTATCTCTCTTATGTGGTTTGCGGGTTACTGCACATGGAGCGAGGTTTAACCCGTACACATTCACTGGTAGCGACTACAGGTTCCTACGTCAACAAGAAAATAAAAGTAAAAGAATCCCATGTTTAAGTTCTCTCCATTTGTTTCTATATATTCCATAAATAACTCGACAATCATCAAATCTAAATTGGTGTATATTCAATTCAATTTACTAGCGTGTTCAAACGTATAAATGAACTTATTGAAACATGGGTTCACTAGCAAATTCGAACGTGCATGTGAATTGACTAATTTCAACAAGTTTCCAAAACATTTCATTCATCCAATCATATTATATCAAGCCCATACATCACATAAAGATCAATGCCTCGAGTCGAAAAATCTATTCAATTAAGAAAGTCAACACGAAAAAATCAACAATAGTTATGTTGTTGAATGTATTTTGTCCCAATGTAGGCCACTCGTACAGTAAAACATTCAACACCCTAAAAACACGTGAATTGAGGATTTGAGAGAGTGACTTTTTAGCACTATACCTCGTGAACAAATTCAAATATTCAATGTTACAAGTTCGATGTAATTCAATAAGTCAACAAATACCCCTTTTAAAATGGACATGCTAATAAAACCCTCTATTGATTAAATTCAACGTGGGTAATTTTTTTGAGAATGAATCTAATTATTGGTCATTTAATTTTAATTAAGTAAAACCACTCACTAATCTTGTATATGTATGGGTGTCCCAAAAAGGGGTGTTGTACCTTTCACATGCTCTTCATTAGCTTCTAGTTTAATGGTTAATTCTCTTTATTGGTTACTTTTAAATAGAAAAAGGTGGTATCCATGAATCATGATGTCTTTTTGAGGTTGAATTCATGAGTTTTTAAACGTATCTTAAATTTTTCCCCTTCTAGAAAAGAAATGGACATATTTCACTTCAGTCGAATTCTAAAAAACTTATGATTCATTGAAATCCTTGTGTTGGTTTGAAATTTGATATGATCGAATTATTCGTTTGAACTTAATGGACTTTGATATCATAATAAAATCTGGGGTTTTGTTTTAAAAGGCCGACATTCTTAAAATGAATAGTTCAAACCCTTGTATATCGATATACTTCAGTTATAGATTTATCCATTGAATAGTGACGGATTTTAATCGTTGCATGGATATATAGACATTATGTCAAATGATGCGAAGTGCCTCCACTGATTAATCACTTGAAGGACCATGTGAGATCTCAATAGTATGTCGACTGGTACAACTTTATAATTATAATGCATAATAAAAAGGAATCACAATTTCGACTTTGTATCGTGACAAATATCTATATCTAATCAAATAAAAGGCGATGTTCTCCACTTTCCAAAAAGTGTTCTATAGTAAATTGATAGAGAAAAAATCATGGAGGTAACGAATTTAGATTTCAACTTAAATGTGTCACGTACTTTAAAATGAATCGCTTAATTTGTATTTTTCAATCGAGTCACCTCAACGAAATTTGTTAATTGATCAAGCGAAGAAAAAAAAAAATGAAATTTCATCGAAAGATAAATGACCGCGAATGAATTTTACCCTATATTATTAGTTTTTGCCTCTTCGATATGGTTAAATTATCTTTATTTCTTTAATTGGTTAGAGGTCTACTAAAATTTCATATTTTCTACTTTATTTAGAGCTTGTTTGGTATGGATTAAAATCGAATTTAAATTGAAAAATTAGTCGTTATTGTTGACTTTTATTATACGAATAAGACTCAATAACGATCATATTTTTAATTTTCATTGGAATTTAATTGTTACCAAACAGGCTGTTAATTTTATACACAATCAAATATATTCGAAATTTTAAATTATATTGACTTTTTTTGGGCCTACAAGATATTGGTCATGCACTATGCCTGCTAAAGTATTGAAGCCAAGAAAAATACTGCGCCGATTTTTATGTGGCTTAAGCTCATCAACTAGTTGGTCGGAAATGTAGTTATGATGGAATAATTTGTACAAATTTTAGAATTCATCATGTTATTCTTTCGACAAGGTTATCTACAAGTTAAGAACAAAAAAACCAGCAGATGATATATTTCTATAAGTTATATGACATCAAGAATGAAGTACGGTAGAACTGAAGTATGCATAAAATATTGATAAAATTAAATATGCACGACTCTAGTCCAAAATGTATAATCTCCGAACTGTCTCTCTCTCTCTCTCTCTCACACACACACACACAAAAGGCAAAATAAAATATGTACAACTAAATCTCTCTCATTAAAAATGTGAAAATACCGACAAAATAAGATAAATATAACATAGAGCAATATGTTGAATGTCAACTAATTCTCTTGTCAAAAAAGTAAGAACACCAATAAATAAATAAAATCATATGACATAAAGATTGAAATTAACTCTTTTATTAGAACGAAACATGTAACGATTTGTCCTAAAATATTTGATTAACACAAGATAACGTTTACGTAGACAACATATCTATGTTAGCCGTTTTATTTTATAGAATTATGACATGTGAAAAACATTCATTTTTGAATCACAAAATCACACATCTGTTTTTAGGGGAAAAAAATTAGGAAATGTCCCTTTTAAAATTTTTATGAATAGACAAGCAACTAAAGCTCTTTATTGAGTAATTCCCACGTGGTTAATTGTTCAAACAAGATAATGAATTCAGAATGCTGAATCTAATTGGCAATTAAACTTTAATTAGGTCAAATGATACAATAGAATTGTACATGATTGAATGTTCTAAAAAGGGCAGTACTTTTTTTTACCTTTTGCGAGGTTGCTCATTTTAGTTTATTGGTTAATTCTCTTTATTAATGTATTTGACAAACTGTTAAACGTGAATCCCTTTCGACCATCTTGACTATACCCTTAATGTGAAAACTCGAATTAAATTGTATAGTTATAAAATGGATAATTATATTTCACCACAATTTTTGTTAGTTACTTCACATTTAAATTGCACTTATGGTCCCCAATCTTTGCTCATTATAAACTTGTATCTCTAACTTTTTTCAATACATTCTTATCTTTCACCTTACATTAATTAATACATCTTATCGTTGCCATGGTTTCCGTCCACAAGGTTCATTGGGAGGTTGCAAAATAATTCAGTTGCTCATATAATTTTTAAAAAATAATAATAAATGCAAAAGTATGATAAAATATTCTCTTTATTTTAAAGCATGGAAACAAAATATTTTGACAAATTATCACCCGGACACGATGTTCAAATTAATAGAAGATTGAAAATAGGAATTTGATGGAAAAACTAAGAATATTAGTGTTACAATGAGCAAAAATTGATGGCCTTATATGCAGTTAACATATAGTGCAACTAATAAAAACTATTTCGGTAATATAATTATCCTTCAAAATACCATGACAGCTTATATATGTGTGAATTTCCTATAGTTCCATTGTAACACTTGAAACATTTCGCCTGCTGAATCCCTTGCAAACTGAACTCCAACCTATTACCCCTTGGATCCCGTCGACCTTACGATAAAGGTCGAACCACGATCGAGAAAAAGTGTACAATACATTATGCTTCAAACATCTTGTAAAAATATCTCACCTTCCATGTAATGGTACCCCGACTTGCAACGTTGTGCTGGAGATGCTACAATGGTAGATTAGGGAACATGGGTGGCAAGGCTGGGGTTGGAATTTAGAGTACTCGATAATTGAATCAATAAAGTTGTAAGAACTAGAGAAATTGAATTTGTAATGAGCTAGTTGCCTAATTTTATCTAATCTCTAATCCAGTATACTTATATTGGAGTCCCCTTTCGGGGTGGCCGAGTTGGTGGAGCAGATGAACGCGGAGATCGAAGATCACGAGTTCGAATGTCCTAATCAACACTTTCTCAATCGAGCTCGTCACACCGGACTTGTCTAGTGCGGTTTATCTATCTTTGTGTGGTTTGCGTGCTACTGCACATGGAGCAAAGTTTACCCAGTGCGCACTCACAGGTAGCGGTTGCGAGTTCCTACGTTAAAAAAAAAAAAAAAAAGAAAAAAAAAAGTATACTTATATTGGAGTCAAGTTAATCCAAGAATTGATTAGTTCTGTTCAATTTTGGGTTCAATAACATAAACGAATTTCGTCAGGATATATGTATTTTTTTTTTTTTTTGATAAACTGTTATTAATCACTCAAAAATGTTAACAACTAGCCACGTTCAAGTAATAAACCCATAAAAGGATCAAATTGAATCCAATCAAAGTAACTCGGATTATACTACTTGTACATTATAGATGACATAATGTCATCCATAATGCACAAGTGGCACCCCCTTATGTCATCCATAATGTACCACAAGCATGGCTCAAGTAACTCAATTCGATTTGACTCTTTTACAGAAAATCGACCATCATAAATAGTATTTTGACTGACTTAATTATGTTTTTGAAAGAAATCAAATCGAATCACACCTTAACCACTCCGTCTTTTGTTTCAAAATTGTTACTTCTATGTTATGATTAAAATTTTGTCTGATTCAATTTGATCCGTCTCGCCGAAATGAATGAGGTTTGACCATGCACATCACCTTGAACATAAACGAGTGCTTCAACTATTCTTTGTAGCCCTTTATATGGTGGGGGGACTGGCCATTCCTTATCACAAGGATTTTCCAAAGAAGGTCAATCAATAGAAGTAAAGGGTAAAATAGTCAAACATGATCATCCACTTTCTTCAATTGTAAATCCCGAACTTCAACTTCAATATGTTGTTGCTATCAGTCATTTTCAAATAACCTCACTCAACCTTCTAATGATCTCTAAATTTTGACCATTTTTTTTTTTTTAAAACTCAAAAGGTAGCCATATACCAATTAGGGTTGTTTTACAATTTCGTTTATGAAGCAACTTTTTTATTGTTTTATTAAAATTTCACGTTAAATTTTCTGTAATCTTTAGAATTATCTATGGCACAATGAACTTGGCGTCCCACATAATTTGCCAACAAATCTTTCCATTTTTACTTGAAAATCTCAAAAAGCACCATAAATCTCTATTGTTCAACCACCAACCGTCCAGAAAAATTCCGACGCACATCCGATGTAGTCAAGTTTGAGTTGTGTTCAACCCACCACACTTCATATGTACATCTCTATCTAAAATTAAAATGAAATTTCTACAAAATGGAATGACTCTACATCACGACTAGACAAATTTGGACTGGTCCAAAATTTCTCTATCAATAATTGAATATTGTGTACAAGTTTGTTTTTTTAATCTAATTTTGTTTTAAATGTGTGTTTATTACCAATTATTTTGCATATTAATCTCAATCATCCTTGACAAAAGGCAAATTTAGTGACGAATGGCATGACGTTGGTTTCTGTATTTTTACCAATATTTTTCATTAGACAAATTTCAATATTATTAGTTTCGTAATATAAAAGATAATACAAGATAAAGTACTTATGGAACAACAAGAGAAAAAAGGATGGAGTGAAATGAGCCCACACATAAGTGGGCCTCCTTTCTTAAAATCAATAAAAATAACAAAAATAAATAAACATTCAATAATTTTATTTTTATTTTTTAATAATTAGCCACCGTGAGTTGACCAGCTAGAAGATGTACCTGCGAGTTGTGCTAAGCCATAACATACATTTGATGTACAAACTTATTTTGACACTTGAAAGCACAAATAAATAGAAGATGTGTATTGTAGTCGTGCATCGTCATAAGTTATTCGATGTACAAACTTAGCTTGACACTTGAAAACATGAATGTGGATCAACACGTAGCTTGACTTTGGCCACCAAAATTTCCTAGGGAGCGTAGTAACTAAGCAGTAGTAACCATCTTACATTGCTTACTGAAATTATCTTCGTGAAATTCATGAAAAAATATAGCTTTAATTTTACGTTTTTAACTAAAAGAAAATACGACACAAGACCAAGAAAAAATAGAAATGATAAACTAGCATAAGTGAAGAAGATAGGAAATATGTAGGGATCTCTCTTGGGCAGTTCAACAACAACAACATGATCATATGACATCGTTTTTGCATCAATCACATTAACTACTGATTTTGTACATATCATCATGTATGAATTTGGTTAAGGGCATTGAATTAGAATTATTTTGCTCTTACAGAGGGTCGGTTCATTTCGTAATATAAAAGATAATACAAAATAAAGTACTTATGGAACAACAAGAGAAAAAAAAGGATGGAGTGAAATGAGCCCACACCATAAGTGGGCCTCCTTTCTTAAAATCAATAAAAATAACAAAAATAAATAAACATTCGATAATTTTATTTTTAATTTTTAATAATTATCAACCGTGAGTTGACCAGCTAGAAGATGTACCAGCGAGTTGTGCTAAGCCATAACATACGTTTGATGTACAAACTTATTTTGACACTTGAAAGCACAAATAAGTAGAAGATGTGTATTGTAGTCGCGTATCGCCATAAGAAATTCGATGTACAAACTTAGCTTGACACTTGAAAACATGAATGTGGATCAACACGTAGCTCGACTTCGGCCACCAAAATGATCCTAGGGAGCGTAGTAACTAAGCAGTAACCATCTTACATTACTTACTGAAATTATCTTCACGAAATTCATGAAAAAGTGTAGTTTTAATTTTACATTTTTAACTAAAAGAAAATAGGACACAAGACCAAGAAAAAATAGAAATGATAAACTAACATAAGTGAAGAAGAGAGGAAATATGTATGGATCTCTCTTGGGCAGTTCAACAACAGCAACATGATCATGTGACATCATTTTTGCATCAATCACATTAACTACTGATTTTGTACATATCATCATGTATGAATTTGGTTAAGGGCATTGAATTAGGATTTGTAATAAAGTCAAAATTTAGATACTCTCTAGGCGCCCTACCCCACA
>CAIGRO010185513.1:0-10903 GCA_903798355.1 Fraxinus baroniana
AAGTCACCACCTCCACCAAAGAAACCCTATGTCTACAAGTCTCCACCACCACCCCCGAAGAAGCCTTATGTCTACAAGTCTCCACCACCACCACCTCCCCCGAAGAAACCTTACTTCTACAAGTCCCCACCACCTCCACCTCCTCCAAAGAAACCATATGTGTACAAGTCTCCACCACCACCGCCTCCAGTTTACAAGTACAAATCTCCTCCCCCACCTCCACCAGTTTACAAGTACAAGTCTCCTCCACCTCCTCACCACTACTAAGAAGAGGTAATCTATTATCCATTTTACAAATATTCCAAAGTATTTTATACAGTCTAGTGTGCTTTAATTGATTGTAGAAAATAAAAAACGACTAAAACAATGGAATAAACTCTACCACAGACAGCAAAAAAAAATTGTCAGACAATACTAAAATCAAGAATGCTACACTCGTTTGTAAATATCAATCTCAGAATCAAACTGTTGAGTTTGTTGGACTCTAATAGCATATTGAGACTTGGAGTTCGATTTATCTAACAACTCGTTTTAATCTTATAAATCAATGTATTCTTGCAGGAAAGGAGAATATCTCCAGAATAAAGAAGAAATGGATGTGCTGAAAATGATTTTTGAGGAAGGAATGAAAGCGATGGAAGAAGAATAGAATAAGTTTTAGTGCATAAGAATTTCTCATAGTGTGCTTCAGATTGTTTAGTTTATTAAGATTTGTGTCCCTACGTTTTACGTACTGCCATGCATGTGTTGTATGCAGTGTGTTTTATATTTAATATAATAAATGTTCAAGTTCTTGTTTAATGGAATTCTTGAAATAAATATATGTTTTTAATATCTACTTAATGAGATAAAAGTTATGGATTCAATCGCGATAACTATAAGACGTTCGGTTAACATATACATGTTGAGGCGTATTGAAAATATGTACAAAAATAATTTCTTCGTGTTCTAGATTTTTAAATACAATGATTCGACACTTTGTATTTCAATTGTTTTCATAATTTTAGATATTGGCATGTCAAGTAAAACTTAGCACCCCAATTTGGTAGAAATTAATATATAAATTTTAATTTAATTCAAAATTAATAATTAATTTTAAATACATATTTTATGGATCTTAGAATTTTTCAACTACACATTTCATCAACATTTATCTAAATCTGATTTTAATCCATACCAAACAGTGGCTTAATATTAAATATGTTTAATTTATCGACAATAAAAGGCTCTTCGAGCCAAAACCCTTTTCACGGCTAAAGCTAAAAATCAAATGGATTGTTGAAAAAATAACTTAGATAAATAAATTTGATGAAAAAAATGAATTGGGCATGCTCTTGGCGGCTATTGATGAAAAAAATGCGTCTAGCAGTTGAAGATATGTGATAATAGTATTATTTAAATAAATAAATAAATTCATCTTGTCCTGATTGGTTAAAGATTGTTGTTTCACAATCAAAGTCAATTGCTTAAGGATTGGTACCTTTCCTCCCCTCGACTCCCTCAAAAAAAAATTAAATTAAATAATTTGAATAATAAATAAACTTGTAAATACATGAGTCAATTTACAACTTACTAATTGATCACTTGAATATCTAAATCCCCATGTTCATCTTATGTTGTCACAAGCAATGAGAACATATATAGGCTACATTACAATTTTTGTACTAATTAATCCTTACATGTCTCTTATCCTTAGGTTCGTAGTTTCTTGTGGTGAGCCTCAACATACTCTACTTGTACTTGTCACAGTTTAGGGGTTGTTTAACATAGTTTTCGATAAAAAATTTAACAGATTTTGATATAAATTAACAATGTATACGGTTGAAAAGTTGATAAGAATTTGCACCATTTGACTACTGATTTAAAACTAATTGTTGATTTTGACTTTTCATACTATTCCAAACAAGCACTCAAAACATAATTTTCAAATAATGTGTTGGGACACAATTCAAGAATGGCAAAAATATATTCACACTATAAATTTTAATAACTAGACTACATTTTAATTACATAAAAGGTTCATAACTTTCACACATTATTACATTTATGTTTCAAGCTTTTTTCATCGCATTCTTTCTCAAATTAACATAAATTGTTTTTTATTATGATTTCTCTCCAAAATTTTCTTTAAGATAGAGTCAAAAGGCAAAATAAGTAATACTGCAAAAATGTGATTAAATATTTGATCTTTATTTTAAAACATGTCAACAATATTTATGGACGAAAATTATGAATAGGAACAATTTTCTGGTTATGTTAAAAATAAGAACGTGATGAGGAAAATTTTAAGAATATAATTATAATAATGAATAAAGGTTAATAAATTTCAATATAATTAAAACGTGGTGCATTTATAACCACCCTTCTAGAATATGGAACCGTACTACAATTTGACCACTTTTTACATTGTGAATATTACCCACCTAACCAACTAAAATAACACCCAAATTGACCCTCTAAACCAAACTATAAATAGTCAACAAGGCAATGTTGTTAAGAGAAATTCAATTGACAAGATATTTACATGCATCATATTTTTTGTTTGCTTATATTACTTTCATTCGCCGACATGAAAAGCTTTTAGTTATACTGTTCAACATAATCTCATTTTTCGAGGGTCAAACCCTCAAAAAGTGATAAATTTCGAAGTCAAAATCCATGTGTGTGAAACAGAGAATGAAAGGAAAAATAATATATATATATATATATATATATATATATACACACACACACACAGCACCGTTCTCGACCCCCAATGGGTAGGAGAAGGTTTGCCCACTGTCACATAAGCAGTGATCCCATCTTTTTAATTGTCTTGATGAGTTATGCTACATGTACAAAATTGGGTTACAAAGTTGGTCGACAAAATAACATTTATACCAATCATTTTAAAAACAAATTTTTAAATCATTTGAAATCAAGGTCTGAATTTTGCCAACACACTTTGTAATCCAATTTTTGTAACTCAACTTTGTACAAATAGTATATTTGCGTAGGATATAGGGATGGGTACCTATGCTGAGGAGGATGGGGGCTGAGCGTAGGTGCTAAAAAAGATAATTAAAAAACATGGGATCACTACTTATGTGGCAAATGCTACATAAGCAGTGGGCAAACCTTCCCCTACCCACTGGGGGTAGGAGAACGGTGCTGATATATAAAACAATAGCTGCCACTTTTTTAACCTTTCTGTTTTCAATTTGCAGCCGCCATTTTTTTTCTTTCCTTTTTTTTTTTTCAAAAGCTCCCCCCTATAAATGCGTGAATGTGTGTATATATAAATCAAAGGCTGCCTCATTTTTCTTCCCAGAAGCTGCCATCCCCTCTTGTGCGTGAATGTGTGAATATATATAATAATTCACAACCTCTTTTTATTCTTTTCAACAAAGGCGTTCAAGTCTATTGACATTTCAAATTAAGGTCCAATTAATTTAATGCTTTCCTCCAAGTCCTCAATTTTTGGATTTCTCCATTTTTAGCTATTTTACATTTTTTTTTCTTCAATTCTTCATTAAACATAAAATTTTACCTACAAAATACAATATAACATAATTAGGTAGAATCTTATTCAAAAGAGAATAAAATATCATGATTTAGAGTCTCGAATAAGTATAAAACTACACTTATCATACCCCCAAATTTGACTTTTTGTTTGTCCTCAAACAAAACTAAAACCTAAAAACACACAAACACGCAATGCTAATTACCTGATTGGTGGCCAATCGATCAAAGAATGTAAAAAGATTTAGCTAGCTAACCTGATTTTTTATCTAATGATTGAAATCATAATATTAAATCTAATAACAGATTTAAAATTCCAATACAGAAATTAAAATCTACATTTCTAATGTAAATTCGACATGTGTGTGTGAAGAATTAAGCGCATTATGAATTTATAAGTTGTTTCAATTCCTGACCCTCAATGGTCAAATATATTCTTTCATCACTAGTCAGATTTACACACTCCCAAACTTATTCTTTTCCCACTTTTCAAATGTGTGAACTAATGTTGAATTTTATATCGTCATCTCTCTAGTTTAGGTAAATCTCACTAATTGCTATTTAATATGTCAATAAATAAGAATTCTTCATAATTTGATTGCTTCAATCTCTAGAATAATCCCTTATCAAAAGTCAAAATTTTTCAAATAAGTGTTTGAGACATAACCAAGGCATTTTGTTCGTCTTCTGTTTCATACACCTGTTTTTTCTATATTTTTTGTCAAATATTTTTTTTTTTGAAGTATTTTCACCCTTAAACTTTCTAAATGACCCATGTAACAAGTTTTCAACCGATGACTCCAAAGTCAGATGACCATAGGGAACAGGTTTTAAAGACCATTGCATGCTTAATTGCTCGAGTCATAAAGGCTACGAAAAGAAATTTTCAAATAAATAATTATTTTTATACCTAGATTAGTGCAATGTCCCTCATTAAACACCAATTTAAGAAAAACGACATCTAACTTGAGAGTTTTACCCAATTTCATACTATTAATCTTAGACAATCAACACAAGATTTTTTTTTTCACATATGGAATCTTCATTTATCTCAATATCTTCCCACAACACTAAAACCCCCTAAAATATTCTAAATTTGGTCCAATGATGTAAAATTTAGTGGTTTTAGATTTATCATCTATGATCTACTATTTCAACATATCCAATCATGAAATCAACTCATTCATATACAATACTTAACTTAATTTATGTGATCAATATATATATCAAATTTCACATGAAAAAATAAAAATCAATCTAGGTATGCAACTTATTCACCATTCATAGATCAATTTATGATTCAATACATTACCATCCAGGTAACTAACTCACACAATTGAAATTTTTTCAATTTTTTTACTAAAGTAACAAAAGCACACAAAAAATGAAAACTCATATTTTTTACCCCCAAATTTAAACTAGACATTGTTCTCAATATCTTAAATCCTAAATTCGCAAATAAAGGGGTGGAGAAGAAAGTGAAGAAAAGACTCCCCTGATATGACTTGTAATTAAACGGCTAGATTTCCTATTACTCCCGTTGGCTCCTTGGTCAATATTAGTTTAAATATTATGCGACGTCATATTCCTAAAAAATCAAATAATGCATTAAGATCAAATAACTGGAATAAGTATTACTTAACTCTAACATCTAATAAACCAACATATCGAAGACATAAGGGAAAACATGTTATGGATGATGAGTCCCAAATAAACTTAACTATCCTAAACCGCAAAAACAAAATAAATAAAAAGGAAGAAAGCTTAGTTTGCCTCCCAAAAAGTCATTCTTTAACGTTACTAGCTTGATTTAACCAAATTGTCTACTTTGGATCTTCAGGTGACACGTCTCTCATGTTTCTAAACTTTATCCTTGGCTTTGTATTCTTCTTCACTATAGCATGATAGATAGAATGAGATGGCTGTAACTCCGGTATAGCCTTCAAAACCTCTTTTGATTTAACATTGTTTAGAGGTTTCCAAGGTTTTTCTACATAGTTCTCATTTTTGTCAAGTTGATTGGCTTCATGAGCCAATAGGAAGTCAACTACTTCATTGGTTTCTGAGTATTTACCAGTAAGAAATGTATCATTTGCTGAATAACTGGTAGCCATGTTCTGTACTAGAGGGTCATAGAATAAATCATTTTTTTTCTCTATTACCTAAAAAGGATACAACTATTGTTTCATATAACTCCTCAACTTCATTGGGTAACTTTAATGTAATAGATCCATTTGAAGCTGCATCCATTGATATACGACATGCTGGGTTCAAACAAGTGTAGAAGTACTGAACTTGTAAATTTTCCTTAATACCATGGTTATGACACTTCCTAATCAAGTTCTTAAGCATTTCCCATACTTCGAGAAAACTCTCTAATTCTTCCTGCTGAAATGTAGATATCTTGTGTCTTATTTTAGTTACCTTTGACAGTGGACAATACTTTGTGACGAATTTTTGTACGAGATCATTCCAGGTCTTAATGCTTCCAGGAGGTAGGGCATCCAATCATTCTCTTACTCTATCTTTGAGTGTATGTGAGAAGAGTCTCAACTTGATCGATTCATCATATACTCCATGGAAATTGTAGTTTTGATAGGTGTCCAAAAAGTATGAGATGTGAATGTGTGGATTCTAATGAGATTTCCCATACAATGATACTCCATTTTAGAACAATAAAATGATGTTTGTTCTCAGTTGAAAGCTTGATTGCCCAAATGGAGGATAAACAATACTTGAGTGATTTGGTGCTACACGTGGTGTGATAAATTGTCAAAGTGGCAGATCATCTTCATTAATTTCGACTAGTTGTTCAACTTGTGCCGGTTGTACTTCTCTATTATGTTCTGCCATGATGTCCTCTTGTTGTTGTCTAATTCTCTTGTTGAAATTGTATTCAATTTCTGGATGAAAGGGTACGAGATTACCAACTCTCGAACTTCACATGAAAGGACACTGGCAAACGAAAATGAAAAAAAAAATTAAGTTAAAACTAGAAAAATAAAAAATGTAAAGCAAATTAAATAGTCCTCGACAGCGGCTTAAAAAACTTGTTCGTAAAATTTCTCAAGTATACAGATCGTGACAAGTAATAAAGTGGATTTATCAAGTCCGAATATCGTCCCAAAGAAACTACTATCTACTATAAAATTTTAAACTAACCTAACTTCAATTTAAATTAAACTAGTAACTAATGATCAAATCAAATTGTGTTTTCTAAATGAAGTTCTAATAAATAAAATAACAAACTTAAATTAAAACTGTAGATAAGATGATGTGATTGAATATTTAAGATTTTCGATTTCACTTAGGTCATTTAACATACATTTAATTCCAATTCTTTCAACCATCTTTTCTTACGTGCTAACAATCGGATTAACCTGATGTAGTTAGCGATCTCTTTCGAGAAATACTAATCATATTCATATGCCCAAACTTACTATATCTCTATGTAAATTCACACATATATGAACGCATTTATTTATAGGAATTTAACATGGATCGCGTAGCCTATGATTATCTCTTGATCTCTTATAATATCTATGTTAATTATTGCACAATTTAGAATTATACATCACCTCCCAATTGAAGAAACCCTAGATCCTATTGTTGACGGATCATGTTTTCTGGTGGTGATTCATTAGTGGAAATTGGATAGAATATTGGTTCTCTGTTGAATTACCATTTGAATATTGAAAATAAGGTTTAGATCTTGATTTTATGGATATTGATATGAAATTTCCTGGGTTCTTCTTGGGTATTACTCAAAGTCGGTGGATAAAACTACTAATCCACTATGGTGGTTTGCGTATTCTTCTTCCCTAAACCGTAATCTTTGAATTCTAATACTTCGTGTATATCTCTGTCTACATTTGTTTTTGATTAAATCAAACTGCATGTGCCTATTCTTTTGACATTTGACATTTTCTTTCCACTGTTCCCTTTCTCTCTTATTGTTTTTTGTGTTTTGAATTGTGCCTTAACCTGGGGTCTTGAGCATTTTGGAATCCTGGTAAATTCAAACGTTTGAAACTCGAAGAAAAATCCTATTGTTTGTTCTATATTACTGGGTTATTCACTGTGATTAATTGTTCTTGAAACTTGTTGATACTTAATATCTTGTGTGACTATGTGTAATTGTCAAATTTTATTTGGTATTTGTGGTTTTTTGTTGAACACCGAAACTTCGAAAATTTTCTTGTGTTGGTTAAAAAATCCAAATGATAACTACAACATTTGAACCTGAGGTTTTTAATAGAAAATGAGTTTTCTCCATTTGGCAACAAAAATGAGATGATTCTTTGTTCAACAAAATGTTTCAAAGGCCATAATTGATGAATCTCCTAAAACTTTGACTGTTGATCAAAAAATTGAATTTCATAAACTTGCGTATACCTCTATTATTCTTCATTTGTCTGATCAAATATTAAAAAAAGTAGGGAAGCTTGATAATGCTAAGGCTTTGTAGGAAAAATTAGAAGAACTTTACTTGGTTAAGTCATTGCCTAACAAATTGTTCCTTCTAGATTTTTTTTTTTCAAGATTGACCCGTCTGGAGATTTAGATGAAAATCTTGACACCTTAAACAAATTGGTACATGATATTACTAATGCTGGGGGACAAGGTATCTGAGGAATACAAGGCTATTATCCTTCTTAACTCCATACTTGAGGCATATAAAAATGTCAAAATTGGAATCAGTATGGTAGGGATGCCCTGAATCTTGAGGTTGTTATAAAATTCTTTGAGGAGCAAAGAATTGGAACTTAAACCTAAAAAGCATGGGAAGGAATTTGAGGGTTTGTTTGTGAGAGGTAGATCACTTACTAGGCAATGGAATAATCAAGGCAGTCATAATCATCAAGGAAGTAATAACTCTAAGAAGAAGGGAAATGAAAGTATAGGTCAAAGTCTAGAACTGAGAATATAAAGTGTTATGGGTATGAAAGGACATGACATTTTTTAAAAGATTGTTATAAGAAAAAGAATGAATATAGAGAGACAAAAGTGGACAAGGAAAATGTAGTTGAACCATTAAATGCTGGGACTATGGATGTCTATGTTGTGATAGAATCCATTCCTGATCTAAATACTACAAATTATGCAAATAATAGTGATCAACTACATTTTCCTTGTCCACTTTTCATATTACCTCTGTTTACACTTTTCATATTACCTCTATAAAACTTTGGTTAGAAGACTAATAGAATCTAGATGGGAGAGAGCTTGTGACAGACAATAATGCAACTTGTAAAGTTAAGGGAATTGGTAGTGTAGCTTTGAAATTTGAAAATTGATACACCTTTACTCTAGAAAGGGTAAGCTATGTCCCTGATTTGAATACAAACCTAATTTCAATGGATAATCTAGATGGTATAAGCCTATAGGATTGGAAATGGCTATATTAGAGTAATCAAGGCTTCACTTGTCATTTTTGAAAGGACCAAAAGAAAATGGTATATATGTCACTAGAGCTAGTGTTGTTCTAAGTTACACTGTTGTGTCCTCTAGTCTGAAATTGATGCTAATCTAGCATAACATGTTAGCACTTATTATTGAGAAATGTCTGCACATTTTAAGTAAGAACATGCATTTGGTAAAGATGTCATTTCTAAAGTTACTTTATATGAGTATTGGACTTTAAGAAAATAGCATATGCTTCATTTTAATACTAAAAAGCATAAAACTACATCCGTTCTTGAATACATACATTCTGATATGTGGGGCCCATCATCTACCATCACTCAAGGTAGAAATAGATATTTTCTATTCTTAATTGATGATTTTTCAAGAAAAGATTGTATATTTCTTTTGAAATAGAAATATGACACATTTGAAAAGTTTAATACTTGGAAAACTTTAATTGAAAATCAAGTTGGTAAAAAGATCAAAATTTTAATAACATACAATGATCAGAAATCCCGCAATGCTGAATTTGATCAACTTTGTAATGAAAATGTGATCCTTGGCATAAACTGTTCCTTAAACCCCTCAGCAAAATAGTTTTGCTAAGAGGTTGAATAAGACCATCTTAGAAAAGGTAAGATGCATGATGATCAGGTAAACTGGGTGATTATACCTATTTGAAAACTTTTGACCGTGCTGCCTACTCTCATCTAAGTATAGGCAAGCTGGAAACTAGATCCCAGAAATGTGTTTTTATGAGGTATCCTGATGGGGTGAAAGGGTACTAGTTTTGGGCTAAAGAAATTAAAGGGTCTAAAATTATTACCAGTAGAGATGTGACATTTAAAGAAAGATATGATATGCTTTGTTTAGGTAATAAAACCATTGATGATGTTTGTAAGTGAAAAAGAATGTAGGGCCAAACTGTAGGTGGAGCTTAGGTCCTTCCCTAAACTCATTAATGATGGTCAGGTGGGAAATGATTTTGGAAATGAAATTTAGAATACTTCTGAACCCGATGAGGTTGATGAAAGCATTGTTCAAGTGGTTATTGGAGAATAGGTGAATCCCTTAGAAGGCTATCATTTAGCTAGGGATATGACTAGGAGAGAGCCTGCTAGGATGAGAGATTACCTAACCTTAGCTGTTCTCTCATGTCAAGATTTTGTTTTTAAAGAGCCTAAATTTTATGAAGAGGCTGTGAGTTGTCGATTCTCTAAAGAGTGGTAATTTGCTATGGAAGAGAAAATGAAGTGCCTCTTGAAAAATAATACTTGGATATTGGTTCCAAAATCGGAGAATAAGTCCTTAGATGATTTTAAGTGACTTTATAGTAGTAAATAGGGTAATTCTTCAAGTCAGCATCTAAGATTTAAAGCTAAACTAGTTGCAAAAGGGTTTACTCAAAAATCTAGTATTGATTATAATGAAGTCTTCTCACCTGTTGTTAAATATACTACCATAAAAGTCATGCTCGCTTTGGTTGTTCAATATGACTTAAAACTCGAACAAATGGATGTTAAAATTGTCTTCTAACATGGTGACTCAGATGAGACTATCTATATGTATCAACCACAATGATTCATTGATAATAAAAAGCCTAAACATGTCTATCTTTTGAAATGATCTTTATATGGTGTAAAACAATCACCTAGACAATGGTACATGAGATTTGATAATTTTGTGTTATCTGTTAGCTTTATACGAGGTTCTTTTGATCATTGTCTTTATTTAAAAAAGAATGATAGTAACTTTATGATTGTTTACCTGGTTTTATATGTAGATAATATGTTGTTAGTAGGACAAATATAAATGATATTAACGACATTGAAAGATCTTTAAGTACTGAATTGGAAATGAAAAACTTAGGCCTTGCTAGAAGAATTTTAAGCATGGACATTAAGATAAATAGGCCCTAACAGACTCTTATCTTGACTCAATTTGACTATGTAAAAAATGTGTGGTTTAAATTTTCCATGCATGAATCTAAGTTTGT
>CAIGRO010185553.1:1791-11793 GCA_903798355.1 Fraxinus baroniana
TTTTTTTTTTTTTTTTTTTTTTTTTTTACAATTTCCTAATGGCCATTTTAAACGAGAATTATTATTAACGATAAAATGTGCTAATTGATAGAAAGTTGAAATTAAAAAGAATTGTGCTGCCTGTCCCGGGACAGGCAGCATTTCCCAATTAAAAATGCAACGAAAAACAGGTTATGAACATGAATGCAACAATTAACAAAGATTAAAAACTTTTAGTTCAATTTAAAAGTGGTGACACAAAAGAAATTTATTGACAATATAAGCTCTCGTTTGAACCCTAATTTTTTCGGGGAAAAATATAGATTTTGTAATAGTGTTTTAGTAGAATGCATTGTTAAAAAGTTACGTTCAAATTATTTTATTGAGAAAACGTGTAATTGAAAATGAATTTTTTGATAATAGAACTCAAATGGGGGCAATATGGCAAAGAAATATGAAATTGTCATTAAAAAATTAAATACAAGGAAAATAGACCAATTTTTTTAAACAATTTCCCTTTGACCTATAGGAAATGTGAAGACTTCGTTAAATATTTTGAGAGTAAGTTGATTAAATACTATTTTTAATTTCCCTTTTATTAAAAATTTATAAATTTTATTTACTTTTTCTGGTCAAAAGCTCAGCAAAACAAGCACTAATTGGTAAAAGTAAAACCACACCTCCAACAAAAGAAAAGTAGTTTGAACAACCGTCCAGTGTGTAGTTGCGAATCATTTTGTCAAGTTATTCAAACTTGTTCAACTAGTCAAATTGAATTCTGTGGCCGATCGTGAATTTTTTTACAAGACGCAAAAAGTCATATGAACAAATGAAAAGTCGTCAAATGTATATCGATCAGTAAAAAATGTGAGAACTAAAATCTTTAGCATTGTTCCCTCGACTATTTATGTTTTTTGAGTATTACATATACCGGTGATCACCTTTTAAGTTATATACCATCTACACTAAGGTTGATATAACTAAAATATTCGTGTTAATTGAAAAAAGTTTGAATAAATTAAATTATAATTAGCCATAGAACAATTCTATCATTTTAAATTAAAATCTCAAAAAATGGTCAGAAATGTACGTGATACTCAAATCTAGAAATATGATCGATTAATAATATTTTTGAAATGTAAACAAAAGTATTTAGCCCCTGTTTGATGCACATTAAAATGGAAAGAATGCATTTTTTTGATTGATGATGAAAACGAAAAAAATAATGTGGCTCAAACATGAGTTTAATATTGTTAAAAATGTTAAGAGATGTCTATGATATTAGTTAGTATTTGTTCGATTCAGTTAAGAAATTGATTAAAATTTAAGTAAAAAAATCAACAATTAATTTTAATTACATATTTAAGGAGATTTATAATTTTTTAATCGCACTTTTTTTTTATTAAATTTTATCTAAATTTATTAAAAATTGATTTTTATGAGGGTAACCATCTTGGGAGTTGGGCCCCATAAAAAGCTACAACATTCGACATGATAATGGAGAAAGGGCTCCTTTGCACCTGGTAAAGCAGCTTTGCCCATTGCATTTGCCGCCCCTAACTCCAGTAAGTAGTCAAAATCCTCGGGATGCGGACAGCCAAATCCACGACAAAAATATATATTTCCCTATGACCCTCGACCCCACCTACAAAATTCACCTTGTACTGAATCGAGATCCCTTTGTTCTTGGCTTTTCATTTATCCGAATTCTCATTTTTTTGAACCTTAGGAAAATTGAAAATGGTGGAATTGAAAGGGGGAACTAGGCCGCCATGGGTGGGTCTTGGAGCTGCAGTTTGGGTGCAAGTAGCAGCTGGAAATGGCTACAATTTTCCGTTGTATTCTCATTCATTAAAATCGGTTCTAGGATTCAACCAGCAGCAACTCACTCTGCTTGGAGTGGCAAATGATATAGGTGAAAACGTGGGGATCCTACCTGGTTTGGCCTGCAACAAGTTCCCACCTTGGGTGATTCTGTTGATCGGTTCTTTTGCTTGTTTTTTGGGTTATGGAGTCCTCTGGCTTGCACTCAGCCTTACTGTTCACTCCTTGCCTTATTGGCTGGTATGGTATTTCTCTTTTTATAATTTTTTACTTCTTTATGTTATCAATTTGTTGACTGTATAGAGTTTAATCATACTGTACCTTTTGGCACATATCAACCTAAAGTTCATACTGTTTAACTGATTTTAGGCTATTGGTTAGCTTCGCTTGGTTTCGATTTGTATTCTGTTTAGTGCAGCTGTCTTAAGAGGAATTGAGGCTTAATCCATAACATTAATTTTGAAGAAAGGAAAGAGAAGAACTGTCAACAAGTTATTATAATGCTGACTGAAGTCATAAATTTGAAATGGCAAGATTATACTTCGTAGGCGTGATTGAATAATCTTTTACAAGGATCATTTTCAAATAATATTGACATTGACATTGTTATGTAATGTAATTGTTATTTGATTTAGATATGTTTTATACATTTCTCCAACCCTTTCAGATTTATGATTCACTTATAACGTAATCAGTAGTTAACCCAAACATTAAGTTGTTCACTTCTGAAATGAAAAGTTAAAGAGGCTTAGCATTGATTTGAATCTTCTAAGAACTGAAAGTCTTTTGGATAAAAGTAATAGAAAATTTGCGTGGGATTTCTATATGAAACCAGTTGGGAACATATTGACTCATCACTCATGCCTTGTGTATGTTCAAATTTAAAGTCTTCAATGTTGTGTGGACTTGTTAAAGTGTGCGGGGTGCTCACACTAGAGATACGAAGAAACATATGAATGGAGGTCGGGTCTCTCAACCTTTAAACGAAAAATTGCTTCTAATGACTTGGTTATGTGAGGATATACAAGATTTGCAAACTGTGAATCTAAGCAAGGATAATGTTTTAAAATGGCTTTCTTGCATCATCAATGGTGAAAATAGCCACACTTTCCAACTTTTCTCTAGCATTTATTTTTTTGTTAAAATCTTAAATTTCCTTATCGTAAAAAATCTCCCTTTCATAAACTATTTCAGAATTGCCTAGATGAATTTTTTAAAAGGATCTTTTCCGAATCCAACTTATCATCTTCTTCACCTACCCCACCCCTGCCATCCCTTCTACTCACTACTGTTGTCACCTCAAGACCATGTCGTGCCGCTGAATCACCCCTTTCCTATCACCCTTGATTCCTCCTAACAGCCCCCCTCCCTCCCCTATTTTTACTCACTTCACTATTTTTTCCATTTACTCAGGAGATTCCTGAACTCTCTAGTACGAGGAACAGAACAGAACAGAGGAGTAATAGCTTAAAAATAGGTAAAGGTCAAACAGGGGGTGGAGACAATGGGGGAAATGAGGAGAGGGGAGGGGGCTACGGTATAGGTAAGTTGGGTAAGAACAGAGTAAGCTGCGAAAGAAGAAAGGTAAGGGTGGATATATGACCACTAAAAGAGTCTTGTTTACGAAACTTCAAAAAAATGAGGCTTTTTTTGGTTTCTCTCTCAAACTTGGATCTTCTTAAACAATTTCCTCAATGGCCTTTCTGATGTTACTGGGTTGGTTTGATTTGCCTGTAACTTTTTCTGCTTAGCGAGATGATCAAATCTCTCAATGTCACGCAATGTTCTTATTTATTCTATTTAATATGGTTCAATTATACATGCATTTACCAGCCATTTTCATGTTAAAAGTTGCTTGTTTTGATCTTTGATGTTGTATAAGTTACATTAAACTTGTGGAAATTGGATGGATTTCCTCCATCAAGTCCTGAATTAGTCATTTTTCAGTACTTTTTCTGGAATATAACTAATCTTGGCTCACTGGCAGTTGTGGGTTGCTTTATGCATTGCGACAAATAGCACTGCTTGGTTCGGCACAGCAGTGCTCGTGACTAATATGAGAAACTTCCCACTTAGTCGGGGAACGGTTTCTGGCATTATCAAAGGATATGCAGGGCTTGGTGCTGCTGTTTATACCGAAATTTACAGCGTAATGCTTCATGATTCTTCGACTAAGCTATTATTGTTCTTGGCACTCGGGATTCCTGCTATATGCCTTTTGATGATGTATTTTGTTAGGCCTTGTACTCCGGCTACTGGTGATGATTCTTCGGAACAATGCCATTTTCTCTTCACTCAAGCTGCTAGTATTGTGCTTGGCATATATGTGCTTACTACTACCATTTTGGATGATGTGCTCACTTTAAGTGCTCCTGTTTCCTATACTTTTCTTGTTGTTATGGTTCTCCTTCTCATGGCTCCACTTGCCATTCCCATAAAGATGACTTTCTATCCCTCCAACCACAGCAAATCTGCCAAAGTCGGCCAACGGGTCGGACCAGCAAATTCTTCAGATCAGGAAAATAGCAATACGGATAACACTGAACCGCTTTTGACTCCATCATCATCTGCGGCTAACCTTGGAAGTTTTCATGAAAATGATGACATGACTGATGTGGATATGCTTCTTGCTGTAGGAGAAGGTGCAATAAGGAGGAAAAAGAGGAAACCTAGAAGAGGAGACGATTTCAAAATCACTGAAGCTTTGATCAAAGCTGACTTCTGGCTTTTGTTCTCGATAACCTTTGTTGGGGCTGGCACTGGCATTACTGTTCTGAATAACCTGGCACAGATAGGAATAGCTCAAGACATGAATGATACAAAGATCCTGTTAGCCCTCTTCAGCTTCTGCAGTTTTGTCGGCCGCATTGGTGGAGGTGTGGTTTCTGAATATTACGTCAGGTCAGGGTAACTTGTCCCTTTAAGATAGCAAACTTAAAGAAATAGAAAAGAAATTGTTGGGATGGCGAAAACAGCAAAACATCAACAACAAACTATGTCTTGTTCCAATAAATGTGGGTTCTTCTACATGAATCTTTTTCGCCGCTCTATTCAGTTCATTGTTAGATGTACTGGGAGATATAAAGCTAGTACATCTTAAGCAACTATAACATGCCTTGCACATTAGGATTCATGTCACAAGATTTGAAAAAGTTTACACGTCAACTTACCATAGACCCCCTCCTTTACCCATACTTGGGACCAGCTATTTAAAACATAAGCAGAGAGGTTGACGCCTACTATTTTCAGATTCACCTTAAAGTATCTCTAAACATTTGATGAATTAGTTGAGTACGCATATATACATATTTTTTTTTTCTTTTCTAAACAACAAAATATTGTATTTTTTTCCCCTTTTCACACGTTCAATTTATTCGCTAGGTTTTCTTATCCAACCACTCTTGACCTTTTCCCGATTTCATCCTCGTGAGCAGTTTTGAGATTTAGCCTATTGCATACTATTTAAGTTGCAAACTCAATTTTGTTTCTACAATATTACTTTGAGTTTGACGGGACGTTAAAGATGTGGAAATATTTTTAGATATCATCTGTGATATTTTTTGTGATTTCTTATGTTATTTCTGATTGTGCAATTAGTATAAAATGTTACCTTTCATAGTAATTTGTAACTCTATATTAGGTTCATTAGCTTTCCAATTCCTATCCACAGGAGTACTTGGACAAATTTCCCAATTGTTTTTCGCATTTCTTGTTCCAATATTCAATTTATAGTTTCTAAGATGAAGAATGCTATCTCAAAATATAGTATTTCATCATGTTATTTATCTTGCAACTTGCTATAATTTGCCATGTAAATGTACTTGCAGATCAAAAGCAATCCCCAGAACAGTTTGGATTATACTTGCACAAGTAATAATGGTAGTGACATACCTTCTCTTTGCTTCAGCTCTTGATGGTACTCTTTACGCTGCAACGTTGTTGCTTGGAATCTGCTATGGCATTCACGCTTCTATCATCGTCCCAACAGTCTCTGAGCTTTTTGGCCTTAAACACTTTGGCATTATTTCGAGTTTCATGGGACTGGGCAATCCAATTGGTGCATATCTATTCTCGGGTTTACTTGCTGGACATCTGTATGATAAAGAGGCAGCGAAGCAACATTCTGCTACTTGCTTGGGTCCGGATTGCTATAGGTTCACCTTTCTGATTTTGGCTGGTGTCTGCTGCGTTGGCTCTGCGCTTAGCATTGTTTTGACATGGCGGATAAAACCTGTTTATCAAATGCTGTATGCTGGAGGATCCTTCAGGTTACCTCAAAGTTCTAACCACTAATAGACCAAAATGAATGGGGACAGGGACTTTCAGCTGTGTATTGATGCAGGTGCAGGCCTTGATGATGCTACACATATATTTAGTAGCAGCACCAGAGTTTTAGTTTTCTAGCCTGAGGTTTTTATGCTTGAGGTTCAGGTTCATAACAATAGCATTTTAAGCCTTTGCGCATGTTTGATATGCGCTATTGGGTATATCCCCGTATAATGAATAAAATCCTGACTTATTTTTATCTTTTAACACTGTCCAATAATGTTTAGTTCACCTTATCGAATGTATCATTATTTGCATTTAAAGGCTGGTCTGTAAAATATATGGAAATCTGTCTCGGTAAGAAATGGCATTGCTCACTTCTTTGATTCCCAGCATCGGAAGAAAAACCGAACATTCATTTATTCGAGCATAGACGATGACACAAGTAATATCGAAATGAGGTTCACTTTCATTAAAAAATAATACAAACACAAAATAAAGGATGGGACAAATATCACTGAGGTAAAAGTACTGTCACAAGAAACAAAGTGCAACCTATTATCATGTTTGACCAAGCTTATAAGTTGCTCACAAATGATTTCCGTTGGTTTTGAGTGTAAAAAGAGAGTGCCAGGAAAAAAAAAAAGAAAAAAACGAAAAGAAAAGTAGCTTTTAAGCTCTTTTGAAAAATTATAAACCTCCAAATTGCTCACACTCTTCAAGTTGGTTTCATATCTTGAAACATTAAGGACCATAGTGACTGATCCCCATCGTGTTCGCCCCCAATCTTTCCCTTATCACAGTATCTAACTTTTGGGCTCAAAGCCCATCCATCTATAGGACCAGATACAGTTGGGCTTCTACAGAAAAAGCCCACCCTTTCTTTCCCCCTTCCATATATGGGCCTCGTAAGAATTGGGCTACAATTTGCCTGCAACTTGCCATCTAAAGGCCCAGACATACTCAGACTTCTGCTTGTCAGCCTCGACTTTTCTTGCCCTTTTCTGTCCAAAGGCCCTGATTTCAATTTCTTCTCCATATCAGGCCATTGAATTCTGTAAGGAGTGAGCTGTGAAATGGGTATTTGGCTTGATTCTTTTTGAAGAAAACCCCATTTTCCAATATTCTTGGAGAAGAGCCTTTTGGTTTTGTTTATTGCAAGAATAAACCTGGAAAAGCCATTGAGGCTTCCCTTTAATTCCTTCATCGCAAGCTTGAGAATTTCCAGTCTGTGCTTGGCTATACAGATGCCAACGCTTTGGAGAAATTCATGGTTAAAATAGGCTAAATCCTCTCGTTGAAGCTGATTTTGAGTGAAAACTAGACCATATTCATAGACAAAAGTTGGGTGCAGATTAGTTTTTGAGAGCCATGAATACCAGTCCATGGCTGGCTACTTGTCCACAGATTTGGAAAGTAACACAAACACGTGTATTTATATGCAAGAAGTCTCCCATCCTGTCCCAATCATAAGAGCGATATAATTGTGATCGTGTTAGAAGACAAAAAAAGTAGATTTCATAATGAATTGAATATAGAGGTAGAAACGGATTCACGTGGGTGATCAAAAAGACTTAATTTTGTTAATCATACCATCTAAATGGTAAAGCTGCCAAATATATGTCTCTTGTATTCATTTTAATTTTATCTTCAATAAGCCTCCTTATGTGCATGCTAAATTTGTATCTAAATGAAATTCTAGCACGTTCATAATTTTTATACCCTATTCATCATCTCATCTAAATACTTAATCTGTTCGTTTTGTTGTTATTGTGACAATGTACGTACTTATTATCCAAGGGAAAAAGTCATCACGAGTGGGAGAAGTGGAAATTGTGCTTCAAAGTAATGTACATGAATGTTGTGGGGTAAATGATAGATGTATAAATAATATATTATCATCTCTTTATGTGAAATTCAAATGGTAGTTGGGAAAACCAAGGCAATTGGTCCTCTTAAAATAGATTTTCAAAAGTTAGGTAGGGATTTTTAATGAATAATGATGATTGAACATATGGACAGACTGATGTGACAGTACCTATTTGGGTGTTTTTTGTCAAACTGTCTAATCATGTATCGACACGCGCCCTCCGTTTTTTAACCTGTCTTTGAACATGTTTGTGTAGCACAATTGTTTTTAATGGATAATGGTGATTGAACAGACTCAAAGATATGAAAAATATGGACAGACCGATGTGGCAGTACCTATTTGGGTGTTTTTTTCAAACTGTTCAATCATGTGAGTCGTGTCCCATGTTTTTAAACATGTATTTGAATCTGTTTGTGTAGTACAATTGTTTTTTAATTACAGTTACTATTTGCACTGAATTTGGTTGAATGTTAACTACTCATTAATCATAATTAACAACCACCCTTGACCACTTGAAAGTAACAATTAATCGCAATATCTAAGGCTTCTTTTTCTGTGCCAAAATACTGCTTGTATTAAAGCGGGAGGGTTGACTTTGATTCCCAAGAAAACTCAGCTGGTAAGATGGATAAAGTACAAAAAAACAACTTTAAAATTGTGTGTTTAAATCATATTATTTTGAAAAAATATATTTTGAAATAGTGAATGGATGGAAAATGTGTGATTGAAAAAGAAAGAAAAAATATTGATGTGATGGAAAATATTATTTATTGAATAATATGTGGTTGAAAATGAGTAGAATAATGAAAATGAAAATTTTAATGTGTACCAAACAGGGACTTATATTCATCTAAGCCACGGTTTGAGCAACAATATAACATAGTAATTAATCTTCAAAAACACCTAAGATTCAATTCATGAGATCCAAATCACAAAATCCATTTCTACTTTAGAATAGCTCTTTATTACATCCCTATAAATGTAAACTATTCCAGTTGACATTTTATGACAAACAATTGATGACAATGTTTTCAATGCTAAACAAGAATTGGAAAATTGCATGAAGTAGAAAATGATAGGGCACTTACATCAAGAAACGATCCAAAAGATTTGGTCATTTGGCTTTCAAAACTACTACAAGTTCAAAATTCCAACGGAAACACACTACTAGGAAGCCAGTAACCAAAGCAAGAAAACAACAAATGAACTTTGAATCAATACAAAGTGAGATTCGAATTAAAGACATACAAAGATTTACAACCAAGAAAATTGAGCTTAATCTTAGGTTTGTAATCCTTTGAAGCAAGATTTTTCTTTTTCATTGAAAATCTTTCAATCGTAGTACATTTCCCCTTCATCCCCTTCGTTTCACAAACACTTCTATCGCCTTCCGGACCCATGGGTATGAGATAGATCGAGTCACGTTCGAGAGTATGTAATGTTGCCAACAGTGATGAAGGATGGAGTTGCAATGTAGCAGTGATGAGTGGGTTAAGGTTTGGTTGGGCTGTATGTAATCCGTTTTGGACGTATAGTGTATGGTTGATTAAAAAATTAGGAAAAATTACATAAATCATGTGTTTAAAGATTGAAATTCAAACATCAGGGATCAAATTTCATTATTCAAAAATCGGGTATGAATATAATTATTTACACTCAACTCAATTTCAAACCCTAACCATTTCGTCATTCTCTTTCTCTCTCTAAACGCCGCACTTCTCCTCTTCTCCCATTTTCTCTCATTCTCTTTGTGGCTGCAACAACGACTCTCATGGTGCATCATCGCTGCTGTTACCGATGGGTAGTGGTGGCAAAAAAGCTTGTCTGCTCGGGCCCGCCCCTTAAAAAGCTCGAGTTGGGTCCTGCTCGGACTCGGTTACACCGAGCCAAGGCCAGGGCAAGCCAGCCAATTAAAAAAAATTTAATTTTTTTTTTTTTTTTTAGGAAAGGCAGCTTTTAAGATTTTTATTTAAAAAAAAATCGAGCCAGCTCGACTCGCCTCAATTTTTTTGGCCGGGCTCGGCTTGAGCCAAAAAAAGCTCGGGCTTGACTCGAGCTTTTTT
>CAIGRO010185581.1:0-14711 GCA_903798355.1 Fraxinus baroniana
TTTGACAATAATGTTGACTGATTTTTAAAAGTTAAAATAATAATTTTAAATTTTTTAATAATAATCTTACATTTTTAAAAAAGGTTAAAATGTTAGAAGGTGGAATGAATTTTTAATTTTAATTAATTTATTTTGGTTATTTTATTATTAAAAAATGTAAAATTACAATTTTGACATTTTAAAATCAGTCAATATTATTGTCAAAATCAATTATTTGGTCAACTAACCGTCAAACTTACAGAAATCATCCATTTGGACTTCAATTGCAAACATTTTGAAAGGTTTGATACTGTTGGTAGCAAAAACGAAAAATTTGGTATCGTTGATGGTACAAATTAAAGATTTAGGCAAAATTCGCTACTGTTAAATTTGATACCGCTGCTGCAATTATCTCTAAAGATTTCTACGGTAAACTTTTATCGATATCACTTCTTATTTTTTTTTTACCTAATAATTTCACAAACTTGAGGAGGGTTGAAAATATTATACCTAATCACATGATACAAGCGTTAGGTTGTAAGAAAATCCATTTTTAAGAGAACATGTGGGACCACTTTTAGAGATAGAGTACAGAGTACAATTTGGAAAAATCCCATTATGTCCCATTCAAACAGCCCTTTAATAAGTTGGTTGTCAATTACCTTACGCAAGAAATGCCTCGTCTTGTCTGCCATTATTGTGGCATAAATTGCAGTGGAATAAAATACAAATTAATAATGATTTAAGGCATTTTTGGGGGAGAATTGCACCTTGGTCCTCAACCTATTATTCAAAAAGTAAGTCGGTCCTCAATCCTTAAATATTGCAAATTGATTTTCGACCATTAAATGTAATTGCACTGCCAATCCTTTACTACAAAAACTGTTTTAATCTTCATTACACGATCCTCCTATGTTTAAAACTTAAATTATTTGAATATAATTTTTGTATGAAAGTTACGTGAATATTTAACAAAGAGCAAGCAAATTTTCTCGCTGGATAAGAGGTTGAAGTCGAACAATACAAATTTCCAGAGATTGAACGATCAGAAGGAGCTTGATAATTTTAATAATACGAATCTCGATTCCTTTATCCCTTACCGAATAAATATTTTAATAAACTTTAATATGTGGTATGAAAATAATCACATAAAAAAGAGAAAAGAATACACATAGTATTTATTTTTTGTCTTATTCAATAGTAGCGCTGCGTGCACTCTTAAAAACACGTTTTTAAGACGAACACGATTCTTAGAGAAAGCAGACAAACGTCGTGCTCAGCTCCAGAAATGGATGATAGAGATAGCTATCAAGTAAGAAGCATCAACATGCAATTTGCTATATCTTTTTGACATGGATGTACAACATATATTGTGGGATTGGGACCATTATTTTAGAGTTATCTGAAAAAATAATTGAGATACCCACCACTTGTTGATAGGTATATTTGGTGCACGAGATTGAATCTTGATTGGAAACGATAATTTTGTTCGATGTTTTGCGTGTACTTTTAAGTGAATTACTACATCTAGACGAACTCTTGGTGTAACTTTTGAGAGTACGTTTGGATGGACTTATTTTTTAAAAAGTAAGCATTTTTCGCTTATTTATTAGCTAAACAATAGTTATTAAATTATTGTGGAGTGGAAAGACATTTTGAAGGCAAATATGGTTTTCCTCAATAAATCGGTGTGGTGATCGATAAAAATAAAATAAAATAGTGTAATAACTTTTTCGAGTATTTTGCCCCTATTTAATTTATATATAAGATTGATGGAATGGTTGGTTGACAAGTTGTGCATTTCATGAAATTTGTAATTAAAATTAATTGTTCATTCTAACCTAGATTTTAACGAATTTTTTAAATGAACCAAACATAGGTTTTGTATGTTAAAGACATGTCTGATATGCTAACCTGAATATTAGTGTAGAATTTTAGATTATCGTAAATAACAATCTGTTCAAAATTTAGCAAAAAATATTCATAGATTAACTAATAAATCTATTTTGGTACACATTCTTTCAAAATTCATTTTCAACCACACATTTTTAAATAAAATAATATTTTCCATTACATCAATAACGTTTCCTTACTTTTTAACCACATATTTCCATCATATCACTATTTAAAATACATTCATTTTTTCAATAATATCCATCAAACACAATTTTAATTTAAAAAGCAAAAGATAGATAATAAAATATATCACTTAATTGTGTTTATTTTGTTCAATTTAACGTATCAAATATGTCACAACACGCAAGTGGATAGCCGCCTTGCTCAAAACGCGCTTGTGGATAGAGAGATTGATTGCACAAAATATTGTCCAAATTCAACATGACTAATTGTAATTCACATGGGTCAATATGTTCATCTAACTATTCATGATTAGGTAATGAAATAGATAGTTTGATGGAGAATTAATCTTGCTATTCCTTTATTAGGATAAGACTGAAAATGAATTAACATACATGTATTTAGCCATTGTCAAAACATTTCTTTAAACATGATTTTGCACCATTGTTTTTCAAAACCCCAAAATACACCCTTGACCTTTTGAAAACCCGCAAGTGCAGGGGATCGTGATCAAGTAATATAATGATAAATTAAATATCGAAATCACGAAAACTATGTATTTGATCGAGTTAAATCTATTAATACCATTAATCGAATAGCAATATTGAGTTGTAATTAATCAATGTCTATTTTATCAACTAACTAGAAAGTAAAGTTAAAGTTATCAAATTTGTGAGATGTATTGCTAAGATATAAAATCCCCCTTTTTATTCCATTTTTAGTTCAATGACCCCATCTCGATGAAAGTTCAGTGACCTGATTACAACTTGAATAAAACTTCAACAACCTCTACGATTATCAATTTGCTAAAAATAATGTAACCTAATTCCCATGGTAATATTGCATTTAAATGAATATATCATTTAATGCTACGAATCATACTATGTGTCATAGTTATAAAAAAGCATATTAAAATTAAATTGATAACAATGCACTTGACTCGGTCAAAATCGAGTTTTGCCCGGCTCGGACCTGATCATGTTGACCGGTTTGATTGGATTTTTGAAATTCTTTTACAAAAAATTTTGGTCCAAGGAAATTGAGCTTTGGACCTCTAAGAAAAACAAAGAGTCTTTCACCACTTGAACCAAATACTTTAGTATTACTTGTATGCAATAACTTATTTTTGACTAATGAATCATTTATAGCTTTTATAAAAATATTCTTTTAAAAAACTTTGGTCCAACATTAAATTTTATTTTGTAGACCTAAATAATTAGTGAGAAATAAATTAAAAATTTTAATTTTGCCTCTAATTTTTTTTTTTTTTTTTTTTNTTTTAAAAAACTTTGGTCCAACATTAAATTTTATTTTGTAGACCTAAATAATTAGTGAGAAATAAATTAAAAATTTTAATTTTGCCTCTAATTTTTTTTTTTTTTTTTTTGCTTTATATTTTTTTTATAGGTTTTTATACAATGACCCGTCAGTTAAACAACCGGGTCGCCGGTTGAATTACTAACCCATTGACCTATTACATTGTACGGATCGAGTCTGACAACTATGCTATGTGCACAAGCTAAGTTGACAACTACACACTTGGCACCGTCATATCCATCCATTTTAAAAATTGTTAAAAATTATTTTTCACATTAATGATTCGAATTTTGATAACACATGATTGTCATCAATTATTGTAAAACTACCTTTATTGCAATTCTAATGCTATATAGTTGCCACCCAAACGAGTGTTTGCTAACCAGGATGCGTACATTAGCATTTCGTAAGTTTTAAAGAACACGAGCAACTTCTGGTAGGCTAGTTAACAAAATCCAAACGGAGTGGTTGATTGTTTTTAAATTAAAATTTAATAAACCTTTTTTTTTTTTTTGGCTTCAAACTAAAGTTCAACGAATCAATTACAACGAGGGCGAAAGACCAGTGATATCCAATACAATTAACCCAATAAAAATTGCATTCATGTCACTGAAGTAAAACAAAAACATCTCAATGCCCAACGTGCCTCTTGAACATTGCAACTCTCTTTCGAAAACTAAATTAAGAAAACATCTAACAAGAATTTGAAAATTATAAGAATCAACAAGACCATGAAGCTTAGAATCTTCTAATTTAAATATTTCGACAAAAACCATAAAGAGTTTGGCAACGACACTACATGAGCATAAAGACAATCCTGGGGGTTGCTTGGCTTACTCTTCATCCTCCTCATCCCCGTCACCACCAGAAGCCTTCTTTGCAGCAGCCTTCTGGTTCTTTCTCTTCACTCTACCAGGACGACCGCCACCGAAAGGACTTGTAAGAGAGAAATCAATGTGTTTCTGGGAATCTACTCTTACCATGAAAGATGGTACATTGACAACTTGTCGCCCAACTCTGCAGTTTTAAATATAACATTAGCTAATAAATATCAACAGTCATGCGTCTTGACTTACTGCAAGCAAAATACACAAGAAGATTAGCAGGATAGAATCATGCTACATGAACAGGCCTACGTGGCCCTGTTCAACAAGAATTATCCTTTTGTAAATGGCAGCTATGATTAAATGTACAATTAATCTACTTGTACATTCATAATTGACATCTTGGATAACATGCTCCTTGTGTAGGAAATCTGACAATTGATTGAAAAGAATGTTGTTACAATCAATGTACAAAAAACTGTCAACTCACACTATCATTCATGATTTCAAACTTGATGTACACCAAGTAAAACTGTTAAATATAACGATTTCATTGATAACTACTCATCAATATTCTAAAAACCGGCCCGAGCATCCACTCAGAAAAGGAAGAGGATCAAATGTCAAATGGTCAAACCTATCGAATCAGATGCTAGATTAAATTAATAATATGATTAATATTAATACAAATTACTTTTAATTTATTTTTATTTTATTTTATATTTTTATGTAAGTTTCGAAGTTCAACCATATTAATATTGTTAGTTGTAGTTAGAGATCCCACATCAGAAGCTCAACGATGCTATGGAAGAGGATTCTCATTCTCCTATAAAATGAGCATCACTTGGCTAGAAATAAGAAATGGATTTTTACCGATTTTTAATTATCCGATTAATGTACAATGACCAGACGGGTTTTGTGGCCAGGTTACGGTTTTCCAGGTTGAGCTGGGTGGTCTGGTGTTTTTACAATATTGCTAATTTTTATTTTTAATAACCGTGGATATCCGGGCTAACTTGCGCGCACCTTGACTAATTCCACAGGGCCTGAAGTTTACGACCGGGTACTCACCTTAGTAGTCCTAAGAGGACTCGAACTAATGACTATTGGGAGCAAATCCAATGTTTGATCAATTGAGCAACCCCTCATGGTTATTTTTATAATATTGCTAATTAAAGTGCAACAAAAGGCCAGGATATGAGTTTCACAACAGTTATATAGCATAATGCCCATGACAGATGAAGTATAAGCAGCAATCATATTAAAGGCAGCATTTTAGTCTAAACGCACGATAGCAATCATGGTATAATGTAAATAATAACGGAAACTGCAAAAAATAAATTCTATGTTTTTTGCTTCAGTTCAATATGCAATGCATATGCACGTGAAACTCGGTCCATTTAAGGACAGTACAAGAATCTGCTAATACAAGGGGCTTTCAGATTTACAAATATTCATCAAGAAATTCTCATTTCTTCTCCATCAGTGTACACTGGCACTAGTTGGCTCATAATATCAACACTAGTCAATAATTACACATGCACTATTGTTAAATATTAATGAAAAGCCAAAGAAGTGATTTTCTACATTTTTGCTGATTTTTGTGGTGTAAGAGTGCAGGAAAAAAAGAATACCCCATTTCTGATCCTCAACAGCCCCCCAAAAAAGAAGGGCCAAGTAAACCCCCATCGGTGGCTCTTTTTTGAAAAAAACATTCTTTTGAACGGTGAATTTTTGAAAAATATGTGATTAAAAAGTAGAGAAAAGTTTTGAGTTTACGTGCAGAATATTTTATTGTGTAAATATGTAATTGAAAATTAGTATGTAGAAAAAAAGAGCCTTCAAAGAATGGAAGACAACATAATAAGCTAACTTTCCCAAGACAAAATTTTAGTTGGATGTATGATATTTTATTCTACAACCATGCAATACATATGCGACCTTCAAACATTCAAATTGTCAATCAATCATGATATTTTTCTAATCTTCGTCTCTAAAATAAACATAATACATAAATTAAGATAACAAACAAATAAACTCCACTATGATTTACCAAAACTGAATAATCTGAATACCTGATATGCCTTTGCCTGATGAGCACTCTGGCATGGTGAATTGACTTAGCCATACCCGCCTTAAACACAAGTGTTTGGAGGCGGCGCTCAAGGAAGTTCTCCACCGTGAGGGCCAAGACATAATCGAGCTTGTTTTGGCTTTCATCCAGCAGTCCATATCTGTTCATCCTCCTCAGAAGGGCTTCACCCTCAAAAATACGACGTGGGTCCTTCTCATCCAAAGTAAGAAGATTTCTTGCAGCATTTCTGATGCGGCTCAAAGCATATTGAACCCTCCAAAGCTCCCTCTTGCACCTCAGCCCATACTCTCCAACCAACTTCAACTCAGCATCCAGTCGTTCCTTCTCATAGGGACGGCGGGGCTTCTTAAAAGTCTTACCATCTAGGACCCATTATACATATACATGACACTCAATAGTTAGACATGTGTACAAAATTGTTGAAGCAGTTTGCAGAGTGACGTTATACATGAACTAATTGCCTATGATTTTCTAAAGTCTCCGTTTGGCCCCCTTTCTCATTCTCATTTTTTCTTCTCTATGTTATTTTCAACCACAATCTTCCATAAAATAATACTCCATCTGTCTCAATTATATAGGCTAAGTTTCCTTTTTCTCTTGTCCCGAATATATAGGCATGTTTTCTAATGTAAAATATTTTGTTGTATTCCTTGCCCTCATTAAATTTTTCCCACTAAATATGCCAACTTCTTGAAATCATCCAAATACACACATTTTTCACTTCTTGGAAGCATGAAATAACTCTCATTTCTTCTTCTTCAAATTCTTTTCTTTATTAATTCCAGCAATAATTTAGTTTTACATACTCGAAATTAAATAGGGGTAAATTAGGAAAAAGATTTTGGCAAAAATTAATTTTTCAATGACATTATAGAAGCTTTCTTAATCAGTATGAAAAACGAAACAAGCCTATATAATTGGGACAGAGGAAGTATTACACGTAAATTGAAAATTTTTCTTTCTTTTTTAAACACAAATTCTCCGAAAAAAAAAAAAAAAACTATTCCAAACATTAAAAGTTGAAAGAAAGGGAGCCAAACGGGTTGAAAACATTACAAGGAGCTTCATATTTCATGATGTACCATAACAAAGGATCAGCTCATATACAGTTCATTTCAATTCAACTCTCTGATCGATCTTAAATATTAATCTGCTAGATAATATGCATACAATATACAAAGGGCCCGTTCGATAGAGATTAAAATTGGATTAAAATTGAAAAACTAGCCGTACTTTTATGCGACGAGCGGACCTATTTTCAATTTTAATTGGATTTTAATCTCTACCGAACACGTTCTAATAATTCATGGCAATGCCAGCGACTATAGTGACCTTGCTAATTTCAAAGTATCTGCCTTTTTATGTTCCTACATACTTAAGGTTAAAATTTAAAGAAATCTTAAAGAGTAGCAAAGCGATAGCAATGATAATGCCAAACGTACAAACGCTGCGCTAAAAATTTCAAATGAACAGAATATATCTTATATATTTATATGTATGCTTCGAATACGACGTTATTAAAATACAAATATACTGATAATTAACCCCAGAAAGCCAGAGAAATTCTTTAAACTCTTGAATGCGTTACAAATACAACAAGACATCAGAACCTGTATCAAGCAGATGGCATCACATATATACATATGAATACATAAAGCACAAGTAGATGTTCAAACTGAATACGTTCGAGTTCGAGAGTAGAATCATACAGTTTCGATAAAAAGATACGTGTACCATAGTTGCTAATCGTGCCGCCGCCGATTCCTACCCTCAGTCCGGTGATCCGCAGCTAAAGCCAATTTGAGTGGAGAGCATTTGAATTTTGGGAGCGTGCTTATGTAATCGTTCATGTGGAAAAACCCTAATGGGCTTTTTAATGGACCAGTCAAGTAGTGAGTTAATCATTTGGGCCTTCATCAAGACCATAGCCCATTTAAATTGTATGGGTAGGGATTGAAAATTATTATTTTAAGGGAAGATTTCATAAGATGTTTAATTTTACCAATTTCAATTTAAGAAATTATGCTTAAAATTTCAAATCTTAGATATTGTTTTTTTATTATTTATAAACTAATTAATTAAACATATATTTTATTAATTAAATATATTAAGTTACAATTCATATAATTTGGTCACAAATTTTAAATAATTGATCACAAATCACAATTTTTATAAATTATTTTACGGTCACAATTCAAAAATTTAATAGATCACAATTTGTTCAACAGTCACAAATAAAAAACTTATACGTCACAATTTATTTATCGGTTATAAATTTATCAAATTAATTATCACATATTATTTATTGGTCATAAATCACAATTTTATAAGTCAAAAGTTATTTTATGGTCACAAAACATCAAATTAATTGATCACAAATTATTAAATTTTAAGGTCACACAGTATGTATTGATCACAATTTATCTGTTTCATTGGTCATATATTATTTATTAGTCACAATCAACCAAATCATTTATGACCATCACTAACGTTTGTGACCACAACCACCCTGTTGTAATAGCTCAAATCATTTTAACGTTTGGTCTCGAATACTGTAGCCAACACTGCCGCCACCACCACCAACACACACCGCATAGATCCACCACCTCACACTGCATAGATCCACCGCGCACCGCGCCACCCACAACCACCAACAAAATCCCCAAACCCGCCACCACTATTTGCACTTTCAATACACTAGAAATCATCCACCATTTAGCCACCACAAAATCGGAAAAGAAAGAGAAACGAAAAACCTAATTTTTGTAACAGCTGCGACGATCGACCCTATCGACCGAACCTCCGCCTAGGTTGAATCAAACAAAGTGACCGCCACCCAAATACCACCACCACGAGCACCACCACCACCACATCCCCTTTCCACCACCAACTGAAAATACACCTAAAAACCACATCAAATCGTGGAGCTGCAGATCTCGGCCATGGCAAGTCAGACCACAACTACCCAAACACCACCACCACTACCACTACCACGAGCACCACCACTACCACCACTACCCAACCACGACGCTATCGCGACTTCTAGCAACCAGATATCGTTGCGAGTTTGCAGTAGTGCTGGGAAGTGTCGGGTAACAAATAGAGAGATAAATGAGAGAAAGAGATGGACTACACGCAATGGCTTGAACTCTGCCTCCGTTTTCTGATTTTGATTTCGTAGAGAGAGTGTGTGATAGAGAGAGAAGAGAGAAATGGGTGATGATAAGGTAGAGAGAATGGGAGGTAGGGTAGAGAGAGAAAAAATGGAGAGGATGGAATAATTAGGATTTTGGAGTGTATGATTGGGTAGAATGAGTATATAGATTTTTGAAATAAAAATTTGTTAATATGATTTTTGAAATTGAAAGTTTTAAATTCTAATATGATGTAATTTCCACTTATTTTAATGGGAATAAAAACAAGAAAAAATTGCAGGAGCGATCCCTGACCTTTTTAGTTTTTGTATATTTTAACTTGATCTTCATTTTGTGTCAGCGAAGGTCCATAACCTTTCATAAATATACAGATGGAGTCCAAATGAATGGGAAGACAGTCAGTTAACCCAAAAAGTCATAATTTAATTAATTTTGACCAAATTAAAAAGGGCAAAATGGTACTTTGCTATTTACTCCAATTTATCCCTTATAATAATTAATTAAAACAAAATGGAAATAAAATGCAATTATAATATTTGAAAATATAAACCACCATCACCCACACTCCTCCTACTTCCCTAGCCCACCCACCCTATGGTTGGAATCGTTGTTGTCGCCACCCCACTCACAATGTTGGCACTTCCACACTCGGCACGACTCCCTACTCACACACCCGACTCCACCACCTGTCAACATCGACGGCAAAATCCCAAAACACCCAACTCGAGTTGAGAAGTAGATTTTGAAATAAGGATCGAATTTTTATCTAAATCCAAATCTCAGTCCTCAAATGCACTACCAACTATGGTACAATTCAATATGACCTTTGTGGCAATAGGAGTCGAGCTTCTGTAGAGTTCAAGATCGAGTTTGACTTGTATGAAGAGGTAATGAAGACAGTGTTTCCTGGAGAAGTGTTGGTCCAGATGGTCATTTCTGGTGCTGCTGTAGTAAATGTGGTGATGGAGTTGTTAGCAATGGTGGTGCGGTGGTGGTGGTGGTGTGGTGTTGACGGTCAGGTGGCGATGGTGGTAAGGTGCTAACAACGATGGCTTTGACATTGTTAGTGGTTGTGGGTGGGATGGCCTGGGTGGGAGTATTTGTGATCGATTATTTGGTTGATTGTAATTAATAAATTGGTCAATTGTGACCAATAAATGATATGTGATCAATGATTTGAGATTGCAACCAACAAATTAGATATTTTATAACTAATAAATAATATGTGACTAATAACTTATGACCAATAAATAAAGTGATTTAGAAATTTGAGTCGTGACTTATAAAATTGTAATTTGTGATCTATAAATTTTTTGATTTGTAACTGATAAATAAATTGTGACCTATAAAATTTTTGAGTCGTGATCGTGAAATAATTTGCGACCAATTATTTCGATAATTTGTTACCAAATATCATATAATTGTGACCTCAATATATATAATTAATTATTTTATAATAAAATTTAATTGATATATGATTTTTGAGATTTTAAACCTTATTTCTTATTTTTGAAATGGGCTATACTTAATCTCTTTGATATGAAATTTTCACTTTTCATTTCCATCCTCGTTCGTTAGTGCAAGGGAATTCGGGGTAGAGCATAGTAGGAAATGAGTATTTTGTCATCTCTATATGAATTGTTTGCCGTGTTTAGTCGATGTACAAATTTTCAGAAAAGAATTCAAAGAAAATTATACTACTAACACCATAAATTAATGTCAAGGTATTAATATAATACACACAAAATTAATATAGTGTGTTTGGTGTACATTAAAATGAGAGAATGCATTTTTTTGAAGTGATGTAAAGAAAAATATGTGATTAAAAAAGGAGGAATAGTTATTGATGTGATGTAAAATATTATTTTATTGAAGAATGCGTTGGTTGAAAATGAATAGAAGAATGAGAATGAAAAAAATAATGTGGGACAAACCGGGGCAAATTTACACAAAACTGATTTTAATTTTAGTTCTTTTCTTCTTACTAATTAAAAACACCTATAAGTTACACGTAATAGTGTAATAATATTGATCTTTTTAATAGTAATAACTGAATAGAATTAAAATAAACAATACGTGCTTAACAACATGTAGGATTCGGGAATGCCTCGATTCATATCATATTCTTTTTTTATTTTTTTATTTTTTTTTATTTTATGAAATTGATAGTGTTAGGCACTCTTTCTACTTTAAAAACAAGGCTACGAACCTCATATGTACCAAATTTCTTACCTTTCCAATGCTTCAATTGAGGCACAAATAAAATGAAATATTCAATATTTGCCTTTATCAATCAAAGTCTATTTGGCCAATTCTTCTAGGCATTGACAAGAAAATAAAGGTTTAATAAAACGGTTATATTGTATGTACATCACCACTTACAAATTGATGTATATAGACGTGATATGATGAGATATGATTTGGTCAGAATTTCTTCAACCAAGAAAAAAAAATAAAAAAATAAAAAAAAAACTTCTTTGCTCTCTTCTTGATACCTTATTTATGTATAAAACTTTCTGTAACTTTTCATGTACAAGTAGTATTATTCATAATAAAAATATATCAAATGTTATACAATAATAATAAGTTTAACATTACACTAGTGTATATCTTATTATTTAAAAATATTATTTCTATTTTCTTTGTATTTCACTCCACATTTTCTCCAATTTTGAAAATCAAAGGTTTCTTCATATCTATAACAATTTCAACAACATTTGCACTAAAATAGAATGCAGTATGAAGGGGATAAATTTTAAAAAGAATGTACAATTCATTATAAATGAAGGCAGAACTGACTTAAGCTCTACCAAAGTAAGGCGGTTGTCTAAATATCTAAGAAAATATTCGGTCAACAAAATTTCCATCACCTCACCATGCTTCACGCCTTTTAGAACTGTTGATACAAAACGGATTGCTCATGTGGATTGACCTGACCCATATTATTTGAGAATTAGTTTCGAGGGAGGAGTTGAGGTTTAAATCCGAAATTTAACCTTCACAACACCTACAACTTTCTTATAACTCCACAACTCCTAAACCATTAAATAAAGAAAAATAGAAAAGCAAAAACTCGAGTAAATAGAGAGGAATAAGAATACATGAGTGTGGTCACTCGATTTTGCCAAATTAACGTCTCAAAGTTGATTCTTGAATTACGGATATCAAGCTATTTCCATTATGATTGAGTTTTTGACCAAAAGAGAAGTGGATGATGGACAATCAACCAAAGGCAAGTGACTCAACCTCTTATTTCTTGTGATTTCAAGTAAGTTCTAAAACTTAAAACTTGATTAGAAGCATGCTAAGAAACTTTATAGTGGTATCAGAGCCTAAGTATGTTGTTTTCTTGCTTAATGACATGCTGAAAATGGTTTAATGTGATGAATATGCATGCATGTCATTTTGCTTCAAAGTTTGACTACCTTTACTGGCAAGTTATGAAATGTGGAAAAATTAATGAAATTTATACTATATATTCATATTAGTATGTAGAACATATATGAAAAATTTTACGTTGTTTGGCTGTGTAATTTGAGAGAAAAATAGAACCCTAAATTTCATAATATGATAATTCAATTTATGTTGCATTTTGTATTGCTCATTCAGTCTTGTACATATATCTTCTTGAGACATTTTCAAGGATATAAAAATATCTAAATTTGGCATTGAAAGAAAGAAGTTATGGCATCCCAAAGTTTGGTTGTTTTTCTAAAAACTCCGCATAATTTTGAAGAAGATGAAAGTAAAATAATCCATCTCCCATTCTCGAACCAATCTACAGATATCCTAAACATGACCTTAGATATTAGGCCCTGTTTGATATGTAGAATTTTCCGTGAAAGTCGGGAATTATTTTCCATTTTCCACCTTTTTGACTTTTTGATAGCCAAAATTTTTTAGGCAATTCCTTTTCCAACTTCTATGGTCACGTGACGCCTTTTTCACTTTTTCATTGAATTTGTTTTTCCATGATTTTGGTGGTTTTTAGTTTTCCAGCTTTTTTTTTTCTTTGCATTGGAAAAAATTCTAGACACAATGGTAAAAAAATTTATCACTTTTATTAGGGCTGTAAGCAAAAACCACCAAACTGGAAAACCAAACCGAAACCGCAATTGTTTTTCTAAAAACTCCGCATAATTTTGAAGAAGATGAAAGTAAAATAATCCATCTCCCATTCTCGAACCAATCTACAGATATCCTAAACATGACCTTAGATATTAGGCCCTATTTGATATGTAGAATTTTCCATGAAAGTTGGGAATTATTTTCCATTTTCCACCTTTTTGATAGCCAAAATTTTTTAGGCAATTCCTTTTCCAACTTCTATGGTCACATGACGCCTTTTTCACTTTTTCATTGAATTTGTTTTTCCATGATTTTGGTGGTTTTTAGTTTTTCAGCTTTTTTTTTCTTTGCAATTAGAAAAATTCTAGACACAATAGGAAAAAAATTTATCACTTTTATTGACAATTTTCACGCAAAACAAAGTCAAACGAATGCTATTCAGTATGGTCATTTGTTTTAATTTTTTTTTGGGTAATTTGAACAAATTCTAGACCCAATGGTAAAAAAAATTATCACTTTAATGGATAATTTTCATGAAAAATAAAGCCAAACAGATACCAAACTTTCAACATTTTTCAGCTGAAAAATTATACCAATAAAACACAATTAATTACAATTCCAAGTAAAACAAATTCTAAGCAATTCAATTTTCTATAATTCATTTTCTTTCTACCCAAATTCTACCTTTGTAATCAAACGGAACCTTAATGTTGTAAAATCTGTCCAAACAAATGAACTTAGAATGTTGACATTAGTGGAACGAACCAAACGAAAAAAAATTGGTACCGGTGAAGTAGCGCGTGCAACTTTTGTTCCTTCTGCACGCACCACCGACTGAAAATCCTTCTATCCTTTTGCAATGGTATAGTTGTTTGGAAGTTTCATATCTTTTTTACTTGTGATTGTTCATCATTCAACTCGATGAGATGAAAAATAATCAATTTTCTCATGTTTGAGAATAATTTTTAATATAGGTTGATGAAATTGAATGAACAAAAATTGGAGAAAATGACTAAATTGTAAGAGACTCAAAGTTCGAGAACTAAAGTGCAACTACTCAAAAGTTGTGTCGGACCTCAAAATGAAGATTCGAGAGTGCTTGGAGTCAATTGGATGAAGAAAGAAGTCAAATGGATCAAATATGATCAAAATATGATCACACATCAATTTCCAACCGAAAATGTTATGTTCCAGATT
>CAIGRO010185598.1:0-12738 GCA_903798355.1 Fraxinus baroniana
GAGAAAGATTTACTTGAGGTACAATCTCTCTTTAATGCAAGACTAGTTCTAATGAGAATATCTCTTGCACTTTCTCTTATCTGTGCATCTACTTCTCTTTTTGTATGCCTTTATTGTTCTCTTTCTCACACATTCCATATTTTTTTGAAGGAAAAATTGAGCAATTGTACTCATTTGGTTATGAATTTGTTGAAAAATCTGCCTCGTGTATAGTTTTTGTATTTATACATTTTTAAATGATCTAAACCTTATTCCCAATAAGTTTGGAGTTGGTAGCATGAGTTCTTACCGTGATCTACTACATCCATTACAAGTTCAATGAAATCAAATGTGCAATAATGAAGTGCATGTTAATTTTGGTCACCCCTTCCTCTTCTTGTTTGATTAGGCGCTTGTTTGACCGAGCTTACTAATAGGAAAATTTACAAATAAACCTTTTATATATATAGTGTCATTACCTTCACATACTGTGTTTTCAAAGTTACAATTTATATACTACTATTTTATAGGTATTGACATTTAGGAAGATTTTTTTTCATGGTTTCCATTGCAAGTTATGAGACTTGGAACCCACATCTAAAGATTGAGATTTCAGTGTGTTGTTTATATAGACTTTTGAGCTCTCTAATTTCAACAACTAACTTTTGATGTATGGCTCTCTCAAGATCTATGTCAATTTTTTATTGCTTATATATCTTGTATGTAGGGATAAGTACACTTCAAATACTGTAATTCAATACTTTTAAAATTTTAACAACTGTTATTTCTTAAACGTTAAATCGATCTTAGAAAATATTGTAGCAACAACCATCATATCTAACATATCGTTAGCCTAGGAATGAGAAAGCTATCCTTCATCGTGATCCTATTGATGGCACGACTATCTATGCACATCCTTCAAGAGCCATCTTTCTTAAGAGTGAATAGAGCAGGAGCTACACATGGACTTAAACTCTCATGGATGAATCATTTGTGAAGGAGTTCATCTACTTGCCTCTGAAGTTCAACGTACTTAGTAGGATTCATCTTATAATAAGGCAAAATGGCATGTTGAATGTCCCGTAAAGGAGGTAGCTGGTCAGGTAGGTCAAGGAAGACATTCCGAAACTCTTGAATGATTGCCTTGGCTTCAGCAGGCATTGGGGAGTTCAATGGAGCCTCCATGACAACCACGGCAAATACAACAGAATCGCCCACAAGTGTGCGCTCAAACTCCATAGGGTTAATGATATGTAACCCTTTTCGTTCTTAACTTTTCTTTGCTTTACGCGAGCTAATTGATTCTGGGGGCAGGAATATGAATTGGATCGACCATAAATGGTTAATCTAAATCGAACAACCAAGGTCGACCAAGAATGACATGACCAACATCCATTGAAATGACTTCACACCACATATGATCCTTATACTCGAAGAACTGGAAAGGTATTAGACAGCTTTCTTTTACAGCTATCGCTGAAGTATCAACCCACCGTCATGGCAGTATGGCACTACACACACAGTTGATGTTTACAAGAAACTACAAGATTATTTGGAGTGGCTCAAAAACTAAGCAAGCTGAAAAGAAGAAATCTGCTCAGGTTGCTATTTGTTGATGCCTCGCTATATCCTGCTACTCATTATCTCAAGTAACTCTTTAGGAAAATTCAACCAAGATGACGATTGGAACTGGTAAAGAGGGGGGAAGTTTTACTAATTCAGAGTTGCAGTCAGAGTCGAGCAAATAAGTGGACCATTCTATACATCACAATCCAAGTTGGTCATATATTGATGTACCAACTTCAGGGGGAGAGTTGGAATATGAAAGCTAGAATATGAGATCATGGATATATTTCCTTCTGGTTTATATCCTAGTGTAGTTAGGATATCATATTTTTCCTTTTAGTAAAAGGATTTTAGATTCCTTCTCCGTTTTCTTCTATTGATAGAATTGTACACTAACGTTGATGGTATGATGAACAAGATCCTCCGGCAATGTGTTAAGCAGCGTTTGTTTATTTCATGTGCCATTAATGCAAAACTCCTTTACTTGACACTGATGATTTCTGGATGAAGATGCATTCTTTGGCACTTTGCCAAAGAATCCATCTTCATCCAGAAATCATGCCAAAAGCTTCAATAGAAAAGACTTCAGTTAGATATGAGAGACGATGAAATCCTGATACTCCTCCGTATGTTAGACAGACTCTCTTCCCTCGGGTCCAATGCATGTTATATTTGTAATTTCCTATCGGCATCATTCCATAAGAACTTTGCAAATATGCTCTCAACTTTTCAATAATCTTAGGAGGCTTGAGCATCTGTAGAATTTGCATGGACAAGACGCAGATTGGACGAGAGTAATTTTTGCTCCTGCAGACAGAATTTATTTACCCAGCCAGTTATTTTCCCTCTAGTCTTGTTTAGTCATCATAGAGGATGCCCTTCTTTTAACACCTTTATATGCATAGGAGCACCTAAAAATGTAATGACATATGTTGATGTTTAAATCAATGAGAGACTAAATTCTACGAACCGTTTGGAGGAGACGATTTTTATCAGGATGAAGACACTTTAATTTTTATTTACTTTCTTCCCTGAGATCACTTCACATGTGAAAGGAAGTTCATAACTGTAAAGGTTTATCTTTTGTAACCAGTTGAGAAAATAATAACGTCATCGGCAAAACCCAAATGTGAAATCAGGTGATTGCAAATTAGGGGGTTTTTAAAGAAATAAATAAATAGAGGTTATTAAAAAAAAAGGTTAGTTTTGAAAACTTCCTGAGTACTCCATGGATACCCATTTCACCTAGACTCCTCAGTACTCCAATTGGAATTTCATTAGCACCATTTTTTATTTTAGCATAATTTTTATGTAGGGTTTGACAGGTGTGTAAGTCCAAGCTATACCTATCATTAGCAAGTTTGCTGAAATAATTCTTCATCTTTCTATCAACTGATCAATATGAAACAAAAGTTGTAATGCACTTAATTTGGTTCCATATTTTCATCATTTTTCTCTTTGTTGAGATATGTTAACAGATTCTCCCTATCCTTTGTTGTTAAACTGTGCTTCTTATATTGTTCTTAAAACTCTTGAATCACTCTTGGCTTCTCCTTTAGCTAATTTATGCTTAACGTTATACTTGTTTTTACATTTTGATAAATTTCTTAAGCATTTTCTGTTAGCTGTACTAACCATTTGAACCTTCTCATTCGCCTCGTGCATTTTCTTAATGAAGCGAGCTCTTGAGCATTAGATTCTCCTAAACCTCTTTTTCTAGGTTTCTGATGCAATTAGCAACCTCATTCCCCAAGAAGTTACTATCTCATCCTATCTTTGTTTTTTCTCCCTTCGGAACTCCATCAGTAGCAGTCATTTGTTTTATACCCTGCACCCTAGAGGTTCTGCCGTCATATATCATGAACTTTAACTTCTTCGACATTTCTTTTCCTCCTCTTAATCACTACATTGAGCGTCACTGATCTATGCTAATTACACTCTCACCAAGAAAAACCTTACAATTCTTGCATCAAGCACCACTAACCTATGTGGCATTGTTAGGCTTTCGCTTGTTACACCTCCATAAGGAATGATCTTTCAATTCTTGCATAACGACCTATTTACCTTCTGAGCGAATGAAATGTATTAACTTCTAAAGTTATTAAGCGAGCCTCTTGTTCGAACACATAAAAACTTCCAAGTCTTGAAGTCTAAGATGGCATTTCTTTCATGAAGTTATCCATGTAGCGACGATGGTGGTAAACATTGTTGGAAGTCAAAATTGCTTTTATTTATTACATGTGTGATTGATAGAATGGCATCTGATTTGAGTGTTTCCATATTCTTCTAGGAATCTCCTCAAGCAGCAAGAGTTAAAGTGCTGGCAAGCGGAAATGCTACTGAAAGGAGATTCAGGTTAGATATAATTGGCTTACTGCCATCCCATCTCCTTGCTCCAAATACATCTACTACTTTAATATTATTTCAGACTTCAAAGCTCATTACACTTTCTCAAAAGCCATCTCCTGTGTGTATTACACACTTGAGTGAATTTTTATGCAATTCTGTCCTAGGCTATTAACTTTATTTTTCGTTCGACATAAGAAATAGTTTTGTAACTCGAAAGCTAAAAGAAACTAATGACCTTAGTCACAAATTTGCAGAACGTGGTGGTGGGCTCTGTTTGCAGTATCTTGGTCTGCAACATTCCTAGTAAAAATGTTTCCAAAAAGTCCCATCAAGAGAAATAAGAAATTTTGGTCTGCGATAGTGTTTAAGATAAACAATGTCAGTTCTAAAATTGAAAGAAAGATATCTTCTGAAGAATATGAAGACAGCTAGGGACTGCTTTCATGGATAGAAAACAGACTTTCTTGCTCGATAGTGTTTAAGCAATGTCAGTTTTAAAATTGAAAGAAAGATCTTCTGAAGAATATGAAGACAGCTAGGGACTGCTTTCATGGATAGAAAACAGACTTTCTTGCTAGAGAAGCACACTATATTTGTAATTAGAGAATGACATTTTCATGTGGTCAAAACTAAACGTTACTATCTCCCAAGGACATTACTTCCAAATTTGACAACTCGAGTTGTCAGCTCCTCAATTCCTTGAAATGATGTTAACAAAGTACAATCAATGCTACTAAATAACGGTATGTATTGCAGCGTTTGGATTGGAGGGAGTATATTGGCATCACTTGGTTCTTTTCAGCAAATGTGGTTCTCGAAGTCCGAGTAAGCAGTCATTATCCTCTCCCATCTTAACTTACAGTCGACTTTGCTTCTTTTTTTAAAATTTTAATGCAAACCTGCAAATGCAATCATATATTCTATCATTCCGCTCATGAAACTTGCACTCTCTTTTTTGCTAGGTTTGAAGAACATGGAGCTTCGTATATTCAAAGGAAATGCCCGTAGTGCATGCAATCCTTGTGCTACAAAGATGTAGGAGACCTTAGTTGTAGTTTCATGAATTTTCCAACAGTCTTGGATGGTTGGTTTTGCCTTTGCATCAATCAAATTTGCCTCTGTACTAATCACATTCATTAGCTGTTGGAGTATGGGTTGATGACTTTGGTCTTATGTTGAATTCTGTTATCTGCTTTGGGTTCCTTTGAGAGGTTCCTGAGGGGATTTGTTGTCACTTTTAATGTAGTATAACCTTATCATTATTTTAAGAAGCGGGGTTCTGGAGACTTGGCACACCACCCCAAATCGACATTATTTCCTTCGTTGTAAATGGATGGCCATTACAAAATGCTACAATTACTTTCACAAGCTTCGATTGGTCAAAATCGATCTACACAATAGGATCCGAATGTTAAAACTAAAGAAAAGGTAAATAAAACTCGCCCATCCATTCTTAATTAAACATGGGAGAAGGGGTGCCTCAACTATGTTATCGTAAGATTGTTGTAAGAATCAATTGTTCCAGGGCACGTAGTTCTGTATATTGCCTAATTGCGTAAACGGTTTGACAGAAAGTTGAAAAAGGGGCTTTCAAATAATATAACTATTCAAATTTGACGCATTCGATTCGATAAATATTTAGAGATGGTTGATTTTTTAATCTAAAGTATCACTAAACTTTGACCATCCTGTTGGATATTGTTCAAGCTAATGATGATGAGTGATTCTGAAAGTAATGGAAGTAGTCAACCATGAGAAAAACAAGCGAAAAAAATATGAGAACAAAAAAAGATGAAGGTCGTAAAATGGCCTGGACGACCGCCTCAGCCTTATGTTGCAATTAAAAGGGCAAATTTTATTAACGAGCAGGCGGCCACCCTGTACAAAAATATACCCGTTGGGGTTTTGAATTAGGGCGTCTTTTCATCAAACTTTGCACCTTTTTTGCTTCTTTTGGCACATTTCCTTTCATGATGATTGATGTTCTATAAATAGGGATAGTTTTTGTGTTAGAAAACATATCACAAACATCAAATTAATACACCTATATCCAAATCGAAAGATCAAATCAAGTGTCATATATTTGTTCTAAAAGTTCATTTTCAAGTTTTGGTTCTGCTTGATTGTAACTTGGATTAAAGTTTGTTTACTCATGCAAGCTATTTGCTCTTCAAACCTTCAAGCACGTTTCCCGCTTGCGGCAAATATCGTTTGAGGACGCGATACATGATACAAACTTTCCATTTTGGCAAAATTCTTGTTATTGGTTTTCTTGTTCATTCATCAACTTTTCTCAACAATCTCAAACGATAATTTCAACGAGAATGAGACAACCATGGCTACGATAAAGTAAATGAATCAAGACCTCCTAAGGCTTAACAGATTCGACGGGTTGAACTTTACAAGAGGAGAGGACAGATTGAAGTTTCTTCTTACAACCTCGAAGATTTTTTATATCTTGGATTCGGACGACGCCATTGCCGGAACCGATCACAAATGACACTAATGAAACAAGAGTGGAAAGGAAGAAGAGAGAAAAAGATGAATTGATATGTAGAAGACATATTCTGAACACTCTCTGATCGCCTACACAAATCACACTTCAACAAAGGAGATATGAGAATTGTTAGAAACCCATACAAGGTCGAGGAGGAATGTACCAAAAAGTTTCTGATTTCTAAATATTTTTATTTCAAAGTTTTGGATAACTTGCTATTGTTAGGACAAGTACATGAGTTGCAAGTTATCATCAATAAAATGAAGGCTATGAAGATTAATTTTCCCGAAACCTTTCGAGTTGGTGCAATTATTGCGAAACTGCCATCTTCGTGGAAGAGTTATAGGAAGAAAATTATTCACAGTTCTCAAGATTATTCTTTGGAATAGATTCAAAAGTATCTTCATATAGAGGAAGAGTCAAGGACACTATATGGGAATGAACATTCTCATGAGGGCATTTTTAAAGCCCATGTCATGGATCAACCAAACAAATACAACAAGGATTCCAAGAAGAGGATATCATCAAATCCCAACAAAGATAACAAAAAGAAATTCAAAATGTCTTGTTATGTGCGTGGCAAAGTCAGACATTATGCTTGGGATTGTAGAAATCGCAAACAAACAACTCAATAAGGTAAAGTAAACTCTGTTGACAACATCATTACTACCATGAGCATTGTGAAAGCGATTAAAGGAAAGGTTTAAGGATGGTGGTATGATACTTATGCCACCAAACACGTGTGCCATGATAGATCCCTTTTCAAAATATATCAAGAAATAGATGATGAACACATTCAAATTGGGAATGAAGTTCATTCAAAGGTTGCTGGCAAAGAAAGCATAAACTTACAAGTCATGTTCAACAAACAAATCACACCAATAAATGTATTGCATGTAATAGATATAAATAGAAATCTTGTAAGTGGTGATTTGTTGAGTCAAACTTTGTACTATTGACAATAATATTAATAAAACTATAAATTTAAATTATGCTGTTGGGTCTATTTCTTTATTGCATGATAGATTAGGAAATGTTGGCTTTTTATTTTAAAAATAATGATTAAAACAAGAATGATTTCATGTGAAAACATAAAACATAATAAATGTGAATTATGTGTATAGTCTAAAATGATTAAGAAACATGTTCATAGTTTTGAAAGGAAGTTTACTTAGCTATACTCAATTCATTTCGATATATGTGAATTAAATGGAATGTTAACTAGAGGGTGTAATAGATACTTCATAACATTCATAGATGATAATTATAAGTTTTGCTATATCTACTTGATGAAATATAAGGATAAAGTTTTTAACATGTTTAAGATATATAAAACTGAATTAGAAAATCGGTTAAATAAAAAGAATATAATTCTTACAAGTGATAGGAGAGGTGAATGCTTTTCTAGTGAATTTAATATTTTTTGTGAACAACATGGCATAACACATCAATATAGTGCACCTAGAACACACGAACAAAATGGTTTGGTTGAGAGAAAGAATAGGACACTAGTTGAAATGATAAATGTTATGTTATTACATGCTAAGTTGCCATCTAACTTACGGGGTGAAACTTTATTAAGGCATATCGTTTATTAAATTTGGAAACCAATGTTATTATTGAATTCTGTGAGGTAGAGTTCTTTGAGAATATGTTATCTTCAGATGATAATTCTCTAAAGGAACCTCAAGTGTAGATTCCTAGTTCTGCAAGATTACAAGAAGAAACAATTTTCGAGGATGTTGAAACAAGTGAACTTCACAAAAGTAAAAGAGCTCAAAAGGAAAAAGTGCTAGGACTAAATGAATTATGGAATCTCGACTTATTTCTTTCTATTTAGTTGAGGGAAATGAAAAGAGTGTCACAAAAACTACTCTGTATGTTCTTCAAGTGGAAATCGATCATAAAAATTATCAAGAAGCAATATCATCTAGAGATAGCACATTTTGGAAAGATGTTGTAAATGATGAAATTGATTCAATAATATCAAACAACACTTAGAAATTAGTCCATTTACCACATGGATTAAAACTTATAGACTGTAAATAGATATTTAGGAGGAGATACAATGCGGATGATACTCTTAATACCTTTAAATCTAAGTTAGTGGCCAAAGGGTATTGACAAAAAGAAAAAAAAAAATAGATTACTTTGACACATATGCACAAGTTGCACGAATAACATCAATCAAGATTATATTCGCTTTAGCTGAATTTATGATTTGCATATACATCGAATGAATGTTAAAACGACATTCTTAAATGGGGATCTTGATAAGGAGGTCGATATAGAACAACTAAAATATTCCGAAAATGAGAATAAAGTACGCAACTAATAAAATCCTATACGGATTAAAATAAGCGCCAAAGAAATGGCACGAAATGTTTATTTAGTAACAATGTCTTTTGGATTTAAACATAATAGTATTGATAAATTTTTATATTCAAAAGTACGTAATAATCATGTTGTACTCATTTTCTTATACATGGATGATAGGTTGATTGTGAGCAATCAAATGCAAGGTATAAAAAAAAAGAAGTTTCTATCTTCCACAATAAAAATGAAATATTTTGGTCAAGTTGATACAATACTAGATCCTTGTTTGAGCCCCATTTAGAGAGAAAAATGCATTTTTGAGTAATGATTTTTTGAGAATGTGTAGTTAAAAATTAAGGAATTTTTTTTTTCAATTTACATATAATATCATTTATTAGAGAATGTGCGGTTGGAAACGAGTTTTGAGAAATAAATTTTCAAATAAATGGGTCTCGAACAACCACTAGGTATCACAAACTTACCAAGTTAGTGCGGCTTGTGCTATTGAGAGTCTAATGTATGCTGTGCAATGTACATAACTTGACATAGCATTTGCAATTAGTAAACTTGATCGGTTTACAAGAAATCCAAGTGAAGAAAATGTTGGAAGGCTATTGGGAGAGTTCTTGATTTTGAAGAAAACCAAGCATCAATTTATCTAATATTATAACTTTTTGGCAATCCTAGAACGATTTATCGATAGTAGTTGGATATCTAATGTTGGAGAGGATAAATCAACATCAGGTTGGGTATATACCCTTGAAGGAGGTGCAATCTCTTGAAAGTCCAATAAACAAACGTGTATTACTCACTCAACTATGAAATCTGAATTTGTGGCATTGGTCAAAACCGAAAAAGAAGCTAAGTGACTTAGGAATTTAATGTATGAAATTCCATTGGGAGAAATGAATAATTCTTCCATGTCTAATGTGTGATAGTCAAGCCACTTTAGTAAGAGCAAATAGTGAAGTGTATAATGATAAGTCTAAACAAATGAGTCTAAGACATGAATATGTGAGGAAATTAATCAAAGATGGAATAATTTCACTTATGTAAAGTCAAATGAGAATTTAGCTTATCCATCACCAAATCGCTCACAAGTATACTTTAGGTTCAAAGGGTAACAACAAGTTATTCGATAAGTGGATAGGTTCTGCACTTAAGAAGTGCTGATTGTTACGAATAGGAGGGTTAAAATTTCAATAACTCTTAATAAAGTTTAAATCGATGGATCAAGTATCTCTAAAAGTGACAAAGATACTATAAGAACTTTACCTATATACCTTAATAGAGAGTTGGAGTTTCTCTCTTCAAAGTTTATGAATAGGAGAAGTGTAAGACTATAAGAACACTAAATGAGATTGTGTGGAACTAAGAACACTTGATACTTGTGTGTGTGATTTCATTGATATCATCTCAAGGAATAATAGGTTCAAAGTTTTTTGTGAGATTTGTACCAAGGTTGGATTTCAATTGAAAGATATTCATATTCTATGCATAAGTGTCGTTAAATTTGAGTTTGTACTCATTTTATATTTGAATAAATGGGGGGTTGTTTGATATTATTTAAATTAACAATGAGGAGTGATTTTGGAAGTAATGGAAGTGATCAACCATGAGAAAAACAAATGAAAACAAAACAAGAACAAAAAATGGTGAAGATCGAAAAATGGCCTGGGGATCGCTTGGGTTTAGGGTTAGGTGGTCGCCTGGCCTTGTGTTGCAATTACAAGGGCAAATTTGATGAACTGGGCGGGCGTCCAATTTTGTACTGGGCAGACAAAAATAAGTTCATTGATGGTGTCTTTTCATCAAATTTTACACCTTTTTGCTTTTTTTTGGCACATTTTTGTGCATAATGATTGATGTTCTATAAATATGGATAGTTTTCATATTGAAAAACATATCACAAACAACAAATTGATGCACATATATCTAAATCATAATATTAAATCAAGTTCTATATATTTATTCTAAAAGTTCCTTTTCAAATTTGGTTTTGCTTGATTCTAACTTGGATTAAGGTTTGTTTACTCTTACAAACTATTTGCCATTGAAACCCCCAGACTCTTATCTAGGTGGCAGCAATATCGTTTGAGAACATCGATTCATAATCACATTTCGTTTTGTTGAAATTCTTATTGTTGATTTTCTTGTTCATTCGTCAACCTTTCGCAACACATCCTTGCTACTACGTTTCTAACCTCCAATTTGATACAATCAGGCCACTATGTTTGCTCTTCAAAACTAAAGACGTGCAAACCTATCAGTCCATTTCTCTGTCTGCTCTTCTAACGTTGCATGGAGGTCACTGAGTTTTGTTTATCATCATACCAGGGTTAGCTGACTTAAATGATTAATTTAGTGGTTCAATTGATTTATAGCATGTTTGGCAAAACATAATTTTTCTTAAACTAGTCAAAATTCTTTTTATCTACCCATTTAATGGGATTTACAACCAGCGGCGGACCCAAGATTTCAAGTTAGCACCGGCAATCGTGGATCGTCGACCGTTGTCAGCAATAAAATATTAAGAGCCCCATTTGATGCCCNATATTAAGAGCCCCATTTGATGCCCTTTTTTTTTTTCAAAAAATGCATTTTGGAATAGTGATTTGATGGAGAATGTATGGTTAAAAATAAGGAAAATATTTGAATTTGCATGTAATATTATTTTTTTGAAAAATGTGCGGTTGAAAGGAGAGAAAAATGCATTTTGAAAAAAAGTGGAATCAAACGAGGTCTATAATTTAAATATAACAATTATTTTGTTCAAATTGAACATATATAATTTTGTTGTAAAAATTAACGACATTCACCAAATGATATTGTGTCCAAGTTTTGTATAATTCAAATGAAGAGCACGGTTCGAATTTTTACAATTGTATTAAAACCGCTAATATATAACATATATTACTTTGGTAAATTTAATTTCAAATCTCATGATTGCCACAACAGTCAAGCGTTCAATATCTTACCAAGGGGACGCTGGTTCGAATCCCCTCCCTTATTCCATTTAATTTTGGCAAAAATTATAGAATTAAACATATTTCACTATAAAATTGTTGGCAAAGTGATTTGAAACTAGGACCTCTCATGTTAATATACAAGTTCTAACTAGATGAGTTACAAGAAATTTATGAAAATAAAAGAACTTACCATGTATATAATCTAAATCGGTTATTCATTCAAAAAAATAAATAAATTCATGTTCATGTGGATCTAGCACGTGTGGCGTCGAGGCTCGTCGGGTGCTGGGTCCCCCACTGTATACAACTTACTAATTATTTACACATTTCTTAGGACGTACAACTTTAAGAACACTCTCATACGTGCACTTCGTTAAAAGACACCAAATATGATAACACGACATTGCATTCTTCTTATAAGAAGACATTCTATCTCACCCTTTTAGCTTTTCCATTACCAAGATATCAATTTCCCACAATAAATTTAATATTACATAACTAGATCAATGCACTCTGACGACAAGGAGAAAAGTTCATTCACCGTCAACATATATTACATAAAGCAAACAATACACAATAATTTTGGGTTGTTGCACATACCCAATAATTCAGAGGAGAGCGAAAAATTGGAAAGATTTATGAACAATATCAAACACCTAAACTTTCTTAACACAAAAAATATTAATCGGTGATTTTCTGAGGACCAATCTTTCTCCACAATAATACATTGAATTTACAATAATTGAAAATCCATCTCAAATTGTGTAGATTACAATTATTAACATAGCATTTTTTTTTTCTTTTCCACCAAACATAGCGATCTAAGGGTTCATTTGATTGCAAGAGTGGAATTTTGGTGGAAAGAAAATGAATTTCAAGGAATTGAATTGCCTAGAATTATTTTCATATGAATTATCAATTAATTGTGTTTAATTAATATAATTTTTCTCGTGGAAAATATTGAAATTTTGGATCTTTTGGTTTTGTTTAACTTTGTTTTATATGAAAATTGTCTATTAAAGGATATAATTTGTTACAATTGATGATATAATTTGTTTCCAT
>CAIGRO010185601.1:0-11517 GCA_903798355.1 Fraxinus baroniana
TTGGGCTATTTATTTATTTAAGTAACTATTGGATCTTTTGTTTAGATCTAAGATTTTTGTATGGTTGAATTTAAAGTGTAAGTTATTTGCTCAATATTTATTAATGGAAAAAAAAATAAAAAATTTCAAAATTTTGGGGCGAGTCAAAATCTAAAGGTGTTCATATGTGCCCTGGCCAAGGCCACGACCGGAGCAGCATGAAGCAGCCTATTATTATATGTAGAAGACACGCATGTAGATACTTTTATAAGAAGAGACTGTAGGCATGGCTGGCTGTATGAGATGAGCCAGTCCATGCCCAGAACTCTAGGCATGTGAGGCCTATAAAATGTCTGTCAGCCCAACTAAATTGAATCTTGCTACATGGACATCAATTTTCAATTTTTACATTGTGTTAGGTAACATGTTATTGGAGAGCTTAAAAAAATAAACAATTATTTTCACCAATCAAATCATGACAACTTGGATGATGTCGAAAGTGATGTACACTTTTGATGTACAAATGGCTTTACTCAACTAAATTTGTCCGTCAGCCCCAAAACAGTTAGTGCGGCCTGAGTTCACCTGTAACCCGAACCTAGTGCAAATAAGAGACATATATTGGGGTGGTGGACTAAATCAATTCTACAGTTGCATTATATAGGCTAAGTTGTATAGAGTGGCATAAAAATATTTCAATAGTCGACTTGAAATTTGTTGAGAAAGAGAATTAGTTTGTTTCATGACATCCCAAAAGGCTGTTGATGTCCAGTTTAGTAGTTGAACACCGGTGGAAGGGCTAGAGTATCACAGATTTAAGTATCTAATCATTTGATTATCAATGTGCATAACTCCTATCCTAGAATCATTCACTCTGTCATAACTTTACTTTGTTTTGGTTTGAATCTTTCGAGCGACTCTTGTCATTTATTTGTTTCAGCGGTGCCACCACGCCAGTATCAACCACAACCAATACACCTTCCTCCAGCCTGCCCAGTGGTGGTTCCCCTGTTGTGACAAATCCTTCCACTGGCATACTAGGTGGCGGTAGCAATGGCTTGGGTCCTTCAGGCGTCAACACTGACATGAGTGATGCTGGGATTTTACTACCAAAAAACATCCTCTTCCCCTCCATTATCCTTGTGTTTTCGGTACTTGTTTACTGGTGGACTTAAACGAGAAAGAGGAATGTTTCTTCATGGGAGGTGCAGGCTATTCAAGATCATCAGAAAGTGATGTGCAGAAATGAATATGCATGTGATTCTGTATTTTAAGACAAACCTTAATTTATTTTTTTCTTTTATGTACTTATGGGTTTGCAGTCTACTTTCTGTCTACTAGTCCACATGCATTATAATAACTGGAGTTTTGTTAATTTAATCCTATGGGTTTATGATTAATTATTCGCAGTCCCAGCCCCATATAATCTTACAGTTCCCTTCTCCATTTACAAAGTCAATTTGATATCATACCGGAAACTGCAACAGATCTCATCACAAGGAAAGCTATAACCGTACTACATAACAATGATCAAGACATGAAATCAAAATCATTTTTAGTGATTGACCTAACAATGCTTGCAAGGCCTGCAAATCCAATCACAACCTTCCTTTCATTCTGTTGCTCACTTTTTCTCCCATCCCACTGTCTAGCAATCCATCGGTGTAGAGAAAAACCGGTGATTCGACTGGGAAAACTGGAAACAAGGCCAAAATGGCCAAAAAAAAATGTACAGTTATTGCTTGAAAAAGGCATATTAAAAATCGGGATGAAACCTAATGAACCAGCCTAATTTATCACATGGCATACAATTGCATTAACCAGAAGAAGACTTGCGCACAATTCAAGCCATCAATCCCTAGTCTAAAAAACCTCATTTGAAAAAGAAGCATTGTAAATAACTTAAAACGTCTGTTAAATTCAGAGCCAACAAGAAAGAAACATTTTTAACATACCAAAGCTTACAGGCTTATGGGTACAACTATACAAGCACGAAGTTTAATATCTTATGGTCGTCCTACCAAAAATTCATTAATTACTCGTCATCTTCAGTCCTCGACTTCTTTCTCTTCTTCTTTTTACCTTCACTTGGAACTGGAAGATCTTCCGTGTTTTCATCCTTGCTCTTCTTCTTTTTGGCCTTTCCATCTTCTTCATTGAATATGTCAACGCCATTTGCATTTTCTGCAGGCTTGTTCTTTTCATGTTCTGCTTCATCTTCCAATTTTCTTTTTTCCTTCTTTTTCTTCTTCTTTTCGGTTTTAGGTTCCTCAGGAGCATCTCCATTCACAATTGCCATCGGTTCATCCTCTGGCTCGACTGTTGATTTCTTTTTCTTGCTCTTCTTTGTTGAAGGTTCGTCTACTTCCATATCTGTGTCTACAAAACATAATAAAAGGAGATATACTGAATATTAGAGGTTCATTGGTGGAAGCTATAAAAGTAAATAGACATGAAACAATAAATTAAGTCCATGTTTGGCTAATGCTTTATCCACATATTTTTGGGACCCACATGTATTGCCCAATTATCCTCCTCCCATTTCTATTTATTTACAATTTAAACCATTATAAATACTTCCTAAACAAGCTTTGGTGAATCAAAATGTGCAGGCAAGACCATTAGAAAAAACATAGTGCATGTTTGGCAAAGCTTAATTATAATTAAATTAGTCAAGTGTAGATGAAGAGTTGTAGGTTCCATGAAATATATAGATGGAGTAAAAAGTTTCATTAATCACTTAATTTAGTATAATATCACGTTATAGTCACCGTACTTTGCCAGGTCAGAAAATTTCAAACCGCTTCGTGGTGAGTAATGGATGGGGAGATGCGTTTGTAAGTTCAGTGACCATTCAGCAGCAAAACAAAGTATAGTGACTATAACGTGATATTATATTAAGTATAGTGATTAATGAAACTTTTTATTCTATATAGATGAAATTAATTGTTGACTTTGACTTAAATTAAAATTTCGCCCTTGTTTGGTGGAAATTAAAATCAAGATTTTAATCCAAGTCAAAGTCAACAATTAATTTTAACCTCACGTTTTATAGGACCTACAACTTTTTAACCACATATTTCATCAACTTTTATCAAAATCTACTAAAAATCTGATTTTAATCCACGCCAAACAGAGGTTTATAATCACTTAAATTTTTATTTAAGCAATTCCAAACATGCTCATAGACACGTGAAAGGAGAGAATCAAGCAGCTCATTCAGATAATAATTTACAATAGACTAATCCTTTGATATTGTTTAAGGAAGTTCAGAAATGATGTTATAGAAAGAAGTGCACCTTTTCTCTGAACAGATTCAATAGCAGATTTCATCACGTCTATGTTTTTACGAGGAGCAACCCCTTTGTCATAAAAATCAAGTCGTTCCTCAACTTGTTCACGGAGTTTCTCCCCAAAACTAGTGGTATTTTTCTCTGCAACAAAGAGATATTATAATATGATAACATATTGTTTGCACGAACAAGATATGACCAATTTTCCAAACAAATAAGTACTCACCTAAGAAACAGTCAATGCGAGAAGCAATGGAGCACTTGTTTGCAAGGTAACGGGCCATCCGACCTTTGTTTCGAGTAGATGCATGACCATTATGAAGGAGGAGTGAAATATAAGACCATATTTTGAAGTATTTCTCCGAGTTTTGAGAGCTCTGAAACACAAGATAATTTAAAAGAAAACCAGGCAAGAAACAAAATGAGCACAAACTCTATTACAAGAAAAAGCATGCAGTACTCGGCAAGATCCATTACTCTTTGTGCAAATTGCTTTATGTTGATCAGGTCTATAGGAGACAAATCTTGTCCTAAAAGAATAAATAATGTCAGTCAATATATAATACAACGTGCTTTCATAGACCATCAGAAATCAGAAATTGTACCCATGGAAGCTTTGGCAGCTTCTTAATCTCCTTTGCCTTGTCTTCATCCCCAACTACATCTGTCAGGCCATCTAACTTGCCCTCAGACAACTGAGATTTATCCTCCACATACTTCGCAACTTTGGCATAAAGATAGTTGTCATTCACAATCTTCTCTACTTCAGGGAAATGCCAAGAGTACCATTCTCTGTATCAAATATATAGATTATAAATAAACGAGGATTTGAGCAGCCTTTTTATGCATATCACAGCATACATATGTGATTGATCACGGATAAAAGTTAAAAATACGCTACCTGACTCCCATGGAAAAGGAATTGATATCTTTAACGAGAGTATCAAGAAGAAAGATAGCCTGAGTAACCATATTATCAACACAGTTTACATTGAACTTGACCTTTGCCCTGCTATAACTGTGAGCCAAATTGAGTTGTGCCTTCTCCAAATCACCAGGCTATAATTATATTGAAGGAATAATGAGAAATATAATACGTCATTAGAACAATTTCAGTCAAGACATTCCATAAAGGATTAGAATTTTGAAAACAGATGATTGGGAATTGCCAACCTTCAGATTTTCAATGAACTTATCAAAATGCAAGCGTACACCTCGAAGAAGCTCAAGAACAAACTCGTTGCTCTGGCATGGGATCTTGGTTACTTCATAAATATGCAATCCGAGCTTCAGCTCTGCCACCCCTAAACTAAACTTAGGCTTCTTACCTTCCTTCACTTTTGGGAGAGTAAGCTCCAAAAAGTTCCTTAGCTCATATAAGTCATTTGCCCTGGAATTCACATCCTCAGAAAAAAGATCACAAATTTTATTTCATGAACACAGATTCCATAATTAAGTCCCTGTTTGACAACCACTATTTGAAAACACTTTCTTCTTCATATGCATTTTCACTCACACATTCACAAAATAAAATATTCTATAGGTAAATCCAAAACTTTTCTATACTTTTTAACCACACAATCTCCTAAGAATCACTATTCGAAACTTTGTTTTTCCCATTATTTGTCAAACAGGGGCTAACAAAGATGAGCGCAAATAAAAGCCAAGAGAGCGATAAACACCAGATCCCTTGAGATTTGTGTTGTCATACATTTTTTTTTTAAATCCTATATGCTGTTCTATCATTTATTTTCCCTCTCCATCATAACACACCATATACATAGAGTTGTTCAAATGTATCCTGGCCAAGGCCAGGACCGGACTGAGCAGCATGAAGCAGCCTATTATTATATGTAGAAGACACACAGACGTACAGAATTTTATAAGAAGACTGTAGGCATGGCTAGCTAGCTGGCTGTATGAGAGGAGCCAGTGTATGCCCAGAACTCTAGGCATGTCAGGCCTATAAAATTTGTCTGTGTCAGCCCCAACTAAATTGAATCATGCTACATGCACATCAATTTTTTTTTTTTTAGATTTGTGTCACGTGGCAACATGTTATTGGACAATTTTAAAAAATAAATAATTTTTTTCACTAACCAAATCATGCCAACTTAGATGATGTCAAAACCGATGCACACTTTTGATGTACAAATGGCTTAACTCAACTAAATTTGTCTGTGTCAGCCCCAAAACGGTTGGTGTGGCATGAGTTCACCTCTAACCAGAACCTAGTGCAAATAAGAGACATACATTGGGGTCGTGGACAAAATCACTTCTACAGTTGCATTATATAGGCTAAGTTGTATAGAGTGGCATCAAAATATTTCAAGAGTCGACTTGAAATTTGTTGAGAAAGAGAATTAGTTTGTTTTGTGACATCCCAAAAGCCAGTTGATGTCCAGTTTAGTAGTTGAACACTGGTGGAAGGGCTAGAGAGGAAATATACAAATTTACCCTGGCCTGTGTTGAATATCACAGATTTAAGCATCTAATCATTTGATTATCAATGTGCATAATTACTGCCCTAGAATCATTCACTGTCATAGCTGTCATAGCTTTCCTATGTTTTGGTCTGAATCTTTTGAGTGACTCTCTGTCATTTATTTGTTTCAGAGGTGCCACCGCGCCAGTATCAACCACAACCCATACACCATTCACCAGCGGCCCAGCCTGCCCAGTGGCGGTTCACCTGTTGTGACAACTCCGTCCACTGGCATACTAGGTGGCGGTAGCAATGGCTTAGGCCCTTCGGGCATCAATCTGACATGAGTTAAGCTGGGATTTTACTACCAAAAAACAGCCTCTTCCCCTCCATTATCCTCGTGTTTTCGGCACTTGTTTACTGGTGGGCTTAAACAAGAATGAGGAATGTTTCTTCATGGGAGGTGCAGGCTATTCAAGATCCATATCAGAAAGTGATGATGTGCAGAAATGAATATGCATGTGATTCTGTATTTTAAGACAAACCTTAATTTATTTTTTTCTTTTATGTACTAATGGGTTTGCAGTCTACTTTCTGTCTACTAGTCCACATGCTTTATAATAACTGGAGTTTTGTTAATTTAATCATATGGTTTTTGATTAATTATTCTCAGTCCCAGCCCCATATTACAGTCCCTTTCTCCATTTACAAAATCAATTTGATATCATACCAGAAACTGCAACGGATCTCATCATATGGAAAGCTATAACCATACAAGATATCTTATATAAATAATCACGTCAACAAAATTCTCGAGAAACTCATTTAAATCTAAAATTAATAAGCTACTATCTCATTTATAGAAATAAATGTAACTTTTATGATTTTGAAAAACCCATTATCTACAGTTACCCCAATGTACCATAATCTATCATGTCATCTAAGAGCTCGTGCAAACCTTAATAGTACCTGAGAGCTCAGACAAACCGCACGTTCAGGGAGCAAAATATGAATATGAGCAAACTGTGAGAGGCTTGAATTGTCGAGAAAGCCATGTCTTACCCACTATGGGCCTTACGGCGCACACTATTGTACATCGAGTGCTCGACTTCTTAATGGCAAAAAGTGATGCCATCATGTGCCCCTTATCAACAAGGCGAACACTAGTGGTCGACAAACACCTTACCAGCACCAACGTCATCAAATCCCATGTGCACCATGATTCTGAGCTATACAGTTACACAACCACTACCAAATACATACATGAGAGGGAACAATGTCTCAGCCATGCTCCACAATAAAACATAAATTATGTACGACCAGTTCTATATTCGCAAATGAATTTGTGACATCTTATGTCTGTATTCACAGAGATTATTCTAAATTCACAATAAGCAAAAATAAAACGTTTATTTATTTGCTCATCAGTTTAGGTCCCGTTTGAGCCACCTTTTTATCTCATTAAAATGAAAAATATGACCGTTATCCATCACATCAACATTTAAATTCAAATTTTCTATCTCTTGTGTGGCCCCAATAACAGTTATATTTTTCATTCTCATTCTATAATAATTTGGCTCAAACAAGGCCTTAGATAATTTCCCATCCAATAATCATCAGGGTATATCAAAGTTTGTATTCAACTCCTCATCCAATCTTATGGCCAGTTGATACACCCCAAAAGTCTTTCTTCACACCACCCCCCAAACAAACTAATTATCTATTTAATTCTTTATTTTGTTAACACGGTGCTCCTAGAAAAGATAAATAATGTTATTTCTTCCACATAATCGAGTGAAGAGTGGTACACATAGACAAAGACAGTTTGATATCACATCAGAAACTACAGAAGACATCATCTATTATATGGAAAAATAGATTAAATCCCGCACGTCTCAATATTGGAGAGGAAAAAATAAAGTACCTTCAATTTGGCCTACTTCACCAATAATCATTACAACTACATTTTCCATCTTCAAAATGGTGAAATCTCTTGGCATCTCGAGCAATGATTAGCCTACCAACTATTGTTGAGATGATCTTCAGTGCATTATGGCAATCGCCACAAACACGAAGATTCTTAATTATTCGCAATTGGGATCGAGCTGGAGAATTCATTAGAGCTTGAGCAGTAGCAAGTCTCTCGCTATGAGCCATAAGAGCTTCCTCCTTAGTTTCTTGGTCAACGTCATGGAGCACAAATCTAGTATCTGGTATATAACCAATAGCTTTCATATGATTCTTCAGCCCTCCAAGCAATGTGTATATATGTTCATGATTAGGGTGAGATCGGTCACCCGCTCTATACTCGAAGACTGTACTCCTAACATCTAGAGGATTTCGATTGCTCAATTTCTTTTTCTCCCCTTCAAGGTCCGAAGCTTTTATTGATATGAGGCCTGCCCTTGATTGATCATCCAATCGTGATGGATCAAGGAGCTCAACAAGCTCGGCACAACGGTCTCCGAGCACATTATGTCCATGAATTCTGCAAAAATTCATTAATGTCTCCCAAATTTCTAAACCTGGCTCGATAGGCATCTGTTCAATGAACTCCAAAGCTTCATCCAAGCATCCTGCACTTCCAAACATGGCCACTACACTAACATAATGCTCCATGGAGGGAGAAATTCCGTAATCCTTGCTCATCGATACGAAATGCAACATTCCTTCAACAATGTCGCCTACGACACCACAAACAGAAAATACCTTAATAAACATTTGGCCATCAGGTTTTAGTCCACATCTTTTGAATTCTGTAAACAATTCAATAGAAGCTTCACCAAAACCATTATTAGCAAGCCAAGATATCATGATTTCCCAAGAAGTCAGGTTACGTTTTGGCATTTGATCGAAGACCACAAAGGCATCATTCATGGCACCACATTTGGAATACATCTCAAGAATCTTATTGTTTGTTTTGACTTCAAGATTTGGTATTGATCTCATGAGGTGCTCGTGAACATATTTGGCCTCTTCTAAAGCTTTATTCTCACCACATGCCTCCATCAACATTACATATCGAGGCAAATCAACTGGGAAATGCTGCAGCTCTAGCAATTCTAAAAGTTCTACTGCTTCTTTTAGTTTTCCCTCTTTGCAGAATCCATCGAGCAATCCTAAAAGATTTGTTGTTGATTTAATGAAGTACTCACTGACATATTTAACCTCTTGTAAAGCTTTATTCTCAAAACATGCCTTCTTCAACATTACATATCGAGAAAAATCAACAGGGACATGCTGCTGCACTAGCAACCCTAAATGTTTTACTGCTTCTTTTAGTTTTCCCTCTTTGCAGAATTCATCGAGCTTCTTGATATCAGCAACTTCAACCAACTTCTCGTTCTGTTTTAAATCATTTGTTATTTGAGAAACAACCATTCCTCTGTTCTGGGAGTCATTCTGATTCTGCCAATAGTTTTGTGCATTACAGTAATTAACTTCACTTTCATTTTGCTGATACACTCTGGCATTATGGTAGCTCTGCTGGTTAATTCCTGTGTTTTCAGCATAATAGCCTCCTGAATTCTGCTGCGATATTTCATATTGTCCCCCGTAGAAACCACTTGAGCTCTGCAGAGACTGCCCACTCATGGAATCAAAACCACCTTGAAAAATTCCTGTGTTTCCAGAATAATGGCCTCTTGAATTCTGCTGCGACATTCCATATTGTCCCCCATAGATACTACTTGATCTCTGCTGAGACTGCTCACTCATGGAATCCAAACCACCTTGCAACATTCCATAACCACTTGAACTCTGCTGCAACTTCCCACTCATGGATTCTAAACCGCTCTGTCCATAAACTTCACTATGATGTTTCTTTAAAGTTCCCGAATCATCTGACACGACCTCATTAAACCCAATAACTTGGTTAAAATCATCTCCATTCACATAATTAGCATTGTAAAAATCCGATCTTTCAGTAGCAGTGCTGAGGTTCCTAGCAAAAGAAAGGGGCTTTATCGATTCCACACAACAACAGGATCTTGTATCACATACCTTCAACAAACTCCTAAGAGAGATGAAGGTGACAAGTGTTGCTCTTTTGCTGTACATCCCTGAGCAGACTCGTGAGGTACAACTCAGCTGTTCAAAATACCAGCAGTCACAATATTAACTTTTTTATCTTCAATTAAACTACCATCCATGTAACTTAAACAAATGAGGAAAATTCCAAAAAGTGCTAAAAAATCAACAACTAAATCCCTAAATCCAAAACATAACCCAAAAAATTAGCACCAAATTCATTGCAGAAATGGAAAAATTCAAATCAAGTAAATAAATGGAAGAGAAAAAGAAGTTACCTTCGACACAAGGTAGACAGAGAGTGAGAGAGAGTACTGTAAACAGGATACAGACAGGGGAAGAGCCAAGTATATTGTTCAGTGCAGGCACAATTTAATCAACTCCAAAATTTGAGTTTTTTGGCCATGAATTTAATGATATATAACAATATTACACAATACTAAAAATGACATAATTTATAAATTACACTAGTTCCCTGCTAGTTTTCATACTTTGATATCGGCATATAATTACACTGGATGTTTTCTCGTTTTTCGAGGTTTTCTTTTTCTAACTTAACTACTAGGATCCAGAGGAGATGATTTGGGCTTGTTTACATGATTCTGTGTCTTGAGTGACTTTTGGAAGACAGTGGGGAGAAGCAACACTAGAATCCCTCTCAGATCATAGCAATTGGAACATTTTTAATTTTGACCATGTTAAGTCTAATTTCAGCAAGAAATTCAACCCCTAAGTCAATTTTTGGCTCTTACAAACCAAAAAAAAAAAAACAAAGAGAGAATGTGGAAGAATTCCAACAATCATTTACTTCTTCCCAAATTAAACAACTTCTCTGTCATCAATTAAGATAAAGAACAAAGGTCTAATTTTGAATTTAAACATCGGTCCTCTTACAGAAACTCTGTAATTGACTGAAATATATACGGAGAAAACATATCAAATTTAAATGCAGACCCCAAAAGAAAACATAAAGTGCTGGAGTAAGTTCGATTACAATAGAATCTCTCCACAAACGCTGGTCTCAATTGGAGCGAAAAAAAAAACATAATATTTATGATGACCAATAATGCATATCTTCAAAAATCAGACAACCCAAAACGACAATTGGTACAAGAAAAAGGTAAATACAAAACATAATTCTTTAAAAATGTTCCCTTTTTTTCATACAACTAGCTCAAATCTTAGTCCAAGGAATTTAATCTACCCATTAAAATGGAATTCTAAGAAAGTACAAAGACTAACCAAATAGATGAGAGGCGCCGGTGGTGGAAGGCGGTGAGATGGAGAGGCGGTCTTCTTCTGCCGATGGACGGCGTCGAGGAGAGACTCAGAGACGAGAGTTAGATAGTTGAGAGAATTCAAGTCCCAGACTGTGGTTTTAGCCTTGAGTTTGGATTTGCCGATTTTTGTTTCAACTTTTTTTCTATTGGGCTGGTANTCGAGGAGAGACTCAGAGACGAGAGAGTTAGATAGTTGAGAGAATTCAAGTCCCAGACTGTGGTTTTAGCCTTCGGTTTGGATTTGCCGATTTTTGTTTCAACTTTTTTTCTATTGGGCTGGTAAATTAGAAAGCCCAATAGGCCAAATCTTTTTTTCAAAAAAAGGGAAAATTACATAGGGGAAATTAGGCCTGTACGCTTTTTATAAAATGGTTTTGAATTATACCCTTAAACAATAATTAAACAATCTAATTAAGTATTAATTACGTTCCATTACTAATTCCTTTCTAAACTCACACAATTCCCTTTCCTTCACTTTGCCGATACCAATGGCAATAGCCGCTGTCGGACT